>JAQGAJ010000223.1:0-18373 GCA_034689365.1 Liebstadia similis | reverse complement strand
TTTCGATTTGCATAGTCTGTTTCGTTAATTTATAAGATGACATTTCGTTTGACATTTCATCAAGATTAATAATGTTCTGTGTTAACAAACAAAAGGGATTCTCGGAATCCCTTTTGGACTTCATTAAGCTAGATTAATATGTAAACAGGTAAAGAGGTGTGCATATCATCTGGTCTTAACACTTCTTTACCAGCGATAAAATGCTAACGTAAATACCAATTATGTCATTTTGTGACCATTTGGTGACCATTTCAATACTGATTCTGAGAGATCGAGACATAAACATTGATATGATTTTCATTCAGAGCACTGCTATATAATGCAAAACTCGTTTATTATTAAATCTTTTATTATTATTAATTATTAATCTTATTCTCAATCAGATATTTAGTCAGGGATGGCCAAACTCGACCTACTCAGGGGGATAAGAGGGCGGGTATTTCGATATTTTTTGCCAAAAATCCTACGGGGACTAGGGGGGTTTTTCGGAGGTCCCGAAAACAGCCACGGCCGCTTAACCCAGTTGAATGAAAGCTTAATTTAACCAAATTAAGCCGTTCTTTCGCTATTTAGCCTTAATTAGATCTTAATTACGTTAATTTAAGCTTAATTGTGGTTAAATCCAGGTAAATTGAGCTTTAATTCGGTTTGAATCTGGTTCCCGGCCGCCATTTTACGGCCGGAGCGAAGCGCCGGCCAAAGAGTCTAGGGGGTAGATTTTTCGCTCTGACCTCAAGGGGGATTTTGGGCTTTTCTCCCTTTGCCATCCCTGTATTTAGTTATAATTTAACCATGGTCAATTAATGTAGTTTTTTCTATATATTTATATTAACAGGTAATCTAGCAATTAAGTCAAAAAATCTCAAAGCTCTACAATGAATGTCATTGTTTTTATTGGCCAATATTGGGCCGAAGTGTCACGGAATGACATCGAGGGTATTTACTGTCAACTTGGCGTCTGCTCATCTCATTCAACAGAGATTTCAAAAGTCACAACTTAACTGACAGAATATTCTTTATTCTATCTGACAGAAAGTGCTTTAACACAATATGAGATCAAAACTAATTGATTTATAAAGATTTCATTCGATATAAAGACATTCAAAATAATTATAATTTGCTTTTCGAAGAAAAGAAACATTTGTTGACAAATAGATGAAATGATTATTTTATTTAAGAAAATGTTTTATAAGTTAAGCCAAAAGGTCGGTCTCAGAGCTCACTCGTGATCATTGAGAGACTCAATCAGAAGATAAACACTTTAAATGCGAGCTCTTTTAAGAATGGCTTTCATTCTCGAGGAGTACTATAAGCAAAGGATATCCTGAAATCGTTGGCGGATTTATTTGCGATTTGTATTTTCAAGTTTCATTGACTCGTTTTTAGCACACAATTGTGTGCTTTGCCATTGTTTCCCATTGTGGAAGTTTCACTTCATAATCATTGGTTATTAATCAATAACATGAATCGCATTATTGATTGTGATTGTGATGTCGAACAATGTCCTAATGGTATTGTGTTATTCGGGTAATACAAAAATAGCTACTTTGCTGTAATTACTATATTCTATAGAATTTTCAAATCAAATCCCAAAAATGGTTGAAACGAACAAATATGTGACAAATTGACGGACAATTTGTTGGCAAAAGTTTATCACTGATTGAATTGAGAATTGATGTAAATAGCGATGAAAAGTGTGAACAAAGAGCTCATAAGTGGGAGAATATATTCCAATTCAAATGTCTTTATCATTGAATGAAGAAATGAATTCTTTAATAAAATGCTGGGAAACGAGAGAATTGAAAAAGTTTTCTAAAAATTCTTATCTCTATTTGAACTCCTTTTCTATGCATTCAATCATTGAAAGCGTTTGGGAGTAATTTATTTTTTGAGAGCCGAGAGGAACGAATCGACTGCTTCTTAATCGTCAGTTCATTTTAATAGAAAGAAATTCAAAATAAGCTGAGAATAAGCTCTTCTGATGAGATCAGTATTGGCTTTATTTGTCGTTTAGTCGTGAATATGAGTTCATAAATGTTAACCATTTAATGGACAAAAGCGTTCATTCAATGGACTGAATGTGACGTTTATAAGCATTTAAATGCGTCCGGAATTGTGTTAGACTTGTGTTAGAGTTGTGTTGGAAAAGGAAAAGCAAAATAATTAACCTTTTCTTCTCTTTTCACAACCAATTCATAAGGAATTGGTTAAAAATATAGACATTCAGTGTTGTGTTGTGAGAGGCGTAACACCAGGACTACCACAACCTATAGCTCATTGAAAAGTGTCGATCAAAGCCTAAGTGTGGGCCAAATGAGGGCCCGGAGCCAAAAGAGAGCCAAACCAGAGGCAAAGCCATTGTCGAGAGGACAGACATCGAGGTCTGAGGCAGACATTGAACGCTAAAATTGTGCCACTTTTGCAAAGTTGAACACATTTGGCAGAAAAGAGCAAATATTTATTTATGGCATTCAAACAAAATAAGTTTAAAACGTTTTTTAGTGATGACAAGCATTGCTTAAAGAACTCAAAACTGTTATTATTGCCACTAAAGGAATGCCTGAGTAGTGGCAGACCTGAGCCCATAGTATACCAGAGTCTGAGCCAACGCCGAGCGAAGAGTGAAAACCAAGACGTGTGTAAACATAAGTGACTTCAACTCAATAGGAAAGTCATTCATATTTTGTTTGAGAGTTGAGATTAACTTAATTGATAGGACTTAATGACAACCAATTGCCTGACTATCGAACCAATTGTTCGCTCGAATCCGGTTTCGACTCCCAATCACTCCTATTCTCTCTTCTATTGACTCTTCACTGACATTCAACTCGAGAGTCGACTCTTCGATAGACTCTTCGATACAAGTGATGAAAAAATTACAATAATATCGATTTGATAGACAATCACTTATCTAATGATCGTTTTTGTCGACCATTAACTTGTTTTATGAATCATATGAATGATCGCGAATAAAGTGATCATAAATTGATCGCTCGATATGTGTTCCCAACGATTCTAAATCACTGACTGACACAAACCTCGAGAGATATTCAGCCCAAAAGTGATGACAGCTTTCATCTAAACTTATATTAAACTAATTGGAAATAATTGAATTGAATTTGCACAACAAGGTAGACATCTTAAGACATCTTAAGACAACTCAAACAAATCAAACAAATCAATCGCCGACTAAATGCCTGTCACTGAACACGTCTTAGCCTTTCATCCAATTTGAAGACACAATAATTGTCTGACAATTGAAGACTAAATACATATTTGGTTTGAATTCAATTAATTAATTGTCAGTTCGATTGTATGACTGAAAGCGAGTCAATTCACTGGCATTACTCGACTTAAACTGATTTACCATAAGATATGAGTATTTGAGAGCCGTTCCCATAATTATCCGATCAAATGGAAACACAAAGTCTTTACGAAAACGTTTTATGAAATATTGATTTTTCTGATTAACAATTATTTTGGAAATTAGTCTCTGATTTATAGACTTATCGTCGATAATGAGATTTAAAATCATAAATAAGTTATCGAATCGTTTCAATCAATTATGGGATTAAACTTTTCGTATTATTGTCCATAAATATATGGATTAGTGTCAGTCAGCTCAGGCTCGGGAGCCTTACCTTACTCTTGCAAATATCTCGCTTATCCTAATTGAAAGTGACGGAACCGTTACTCCATTAGAGTCTAATTCAATTGAAAATGCTTTTCAGTACCACTTCTTTGGGTCCGGAAAAAGAAATTAGTTTTAAATCCGATATAATTTGTTTAATTTGTCGATAATATGCATAAAATTTTTAATTATTTCTGTGCTCTTCGTTGACAATAAGCCAGTGATATAGTGGCGGACAGAATGGATCGCATGGAAAGAGATTAACTCCGATTCAAATGAATTAGTGTTTCAATAGTAATGCGAATCTAATTCTGTTATACGCCTCGGTTGACACCAACCGCACAATTATCTTGAGCTCAGATGAGCTGAGTTTGTGCTGAAACCACAAAAACCATTGCAATACTCGACTAATCGCTATCACAAAGGCATACAATGTTTCCGATAGGGCTCTGAAAACGCTTAAAATTACTTTTAATACTCATCTCATTCTCTAATGTTTTGTTTTCCTCTTCTATTCATTACAAACGACTAATGCATTGGAATAACTGTTTTACTCCGAACTGGACTTCAGTTTCCAGTCTTTCGTCAAAAATCTCTTATAATTATCATTAAATTTATTGATTTTCGATATGTCATTAAATTTTAGTGACTTTGAAAACGATTCTCGAAATAATATCTGAACAGAGAGTGGTCTGAATCACCCGAAGAATCGCTTTAAGTTTGAAATCGATGTAATGAATGACAAAACTATAGTAATTCTCTTTATTTAGAATTTTAATTCAATTTTGTGAATACTATTCCCTAATTCACCCATTTATGAGAGCGTTGGCCAAAAAGTGTTCACTCGAATAGCCTTCCCTTCGCTCCAAATGAACCCCACTTTTAATATAAGGCTTTAAATGGCTATATATTGGTAAATATCATCGCATTCTTGTCATACCATTGAAGAAGAGATATGAAAAATAATTGCATTCCATAACTAATAAGTAATAGTTTGTAAAATTAGAGTAAAGTGAGGGCTAATAGAATTGAATTTCATTGAAATTCTAAATTTTAAATACTTTTTACGTTTAAATGACTGAAAAATTTGCATTTGAATGGATTGAAGGAATGTAACCGAACTGAAGTGACCACTTCTGACCATTTCTAACTCCTTCTGACCACTTTCGGGGTATAACACATCACGATATCACTGATCTAAAGCCAACTAATTAAAGATTGTGGCAAATCATCAATAAATAACACAAATATTTAATTTTAATCTAAGCTTTTAATCGATTTTTCGTTCATTTATGGCATAATTTCAGGCCTTCAGAGGTTTTGCTCGCAATTATTGAATGAATCGCGTGAATAAAGACGAGGCATAGACTGCATGGAAGGGCATAGAATGGGATAGACTCGCATAGAATGGTATAGAGGGTATAAACGGCAAAGACGGCAGACGAGGCCAATATAATAATGTGTTCGCATAACTAGAATTCTTCATTATTCACAGGTCTCTCTCTTGCATTCTCTCCCTTCTCTCTGTGTGCTCTCTCCTGCTCTCTCCAGCCTCTCCCCATCCCATCCTCATTCCAATAACTGACTCATTCTTCGCGAGTCTTACTTTCATCGCTAATATTAGGTACTAATTCAGGAGTGACTGCAATGACGGCAATCAACTATTATATTGCGAGCCGTTTGTCAAAAGATTGCATACTATTAGCTAAATATGAAATTTTAATTAATTCTCGGCTTTTGATTCTCTGTTGTATTGTTCGCACTCTTTTCATACGCTATTATTCAAAAAGAATTGAGATTCTCATCAAAACAATTATAATTATGCGATAATTTGAAAGCAAAATAGACTCTAAATAATGATAATTAAGTTCTGTTGTAATCAAAATCGATATAACACTCAAACCAATTATAACCAAAACCTCAGAGCATTAACTCTGAGCTCGAAATACATATTAATTATAATTACTTTATATACTTTTAAATGAATTCTTATTCTTCGTGTTATTTATAATTTCATTCAAACCTTAACTTCAATAATGATTATTAAAAAAAAACTTTGATTTTCTGGTAATTTATAATTCAAAGCGAATCTAATATTCATTTATTTGCAAATTCATTAAAAATTGCTTTTGAATGGAAAGCCCTCACAGAAAGGGAATGATGTGCTGTTCAATGGTGTGCTGTTCTGGCCGTCAAAACGACGGCTAATATTATGCTTACGATTATATTTGCCATAAATTAACGCAACGCTGACTTCGACTCCAAAGTGGGCCAAAAGAGGCGTACTTTTGATTAATGCAATCAATTGGGTATTAATTCAGTTATTTTACGATTAATTATAACAAATCGATGGGAATATTGTAATCATGGTCTCAATGGCCTCGATTCGAGTGCTCAACACATCTATTGTCATAAATCTAATGCAAATGAACGCGAATTAGGTATCGGTTGTGATGTCCGCCACTTTGCGAACACTCTTTGGGAGTCAGAGAGGGTTCCGATGTTTATATAATTAATTTAATGCCTTCACTGAAGTGAATGTGTTTGTGATTAATCACCTTTTATTCAATTATTATCTATCAGGAACTTTAATAACAGAATTCGCACGTCTGGGCCCACCAGTGCCTACACTGGGCTCCGACATCGACACAAACAGTGGTCTTAATGTGAGCTCTACTGTCACGGGAAAGAAGAAGAAGAAGAAGCGCAGACACCGGTATGTCATGCTCTTAGCCTTTCCCTCACAACTATAGGATAACTAATTTATTTTCGACAGAAACTGATGTTTTAATTAAATAATGAACTTATAATTAAAATCAGAAACACTGACAGCGAGTGTCGGAGCGCTTCCGAGTCGACAATCGCGTCAATCCGTTCCCAACTTCGCAAACATTTCCCAATATTTTATTATTTTAGCGCAAAATATATTAATTTCAGACAATTTTTCACTTTTTATTACTGAACTGAAAGCGAAAACTAATTTTCGTTAACAAATTGGGTTTATTTACTCTCAATATCGTCGATCAAACGGAGTGTCGTCTCGTCTTCAATGGTAGAGTCAATTAAAATAATGACTTATTTACTTAATTTCGATTCGCTTTTCATTCGTCGCTCAAAGTATTTCACTTATTATAAAATTGACAATAATTAAGTTAAAACGCTTTTGGATTCAGTGATGCGCAAGAAATATACGGCTTTGGATGAGGGGATGAACAGATGATCGGCCGATAGATCGGTTGTCAAATCTATAGAATCAGTTCGTTTGCTCAAACAATTTTCAGACATCAAACGATCGAAATCAGTAGCTCTGATACTAATCTTGTTCTAACGCTATGACAGCCCAACCGCTGCACATCTCTGTCTCATTCATGTTTCAGCGAATTTGTTGTCAATCAATAGAATTGTGTAAAACAGTTGACGAAAAGCTGTTAAATATGCCGTTAATTGAAAGGCAAAGCAAATGATAAAACACAACAACAAAAAACATTTTTTGGTCTATCGATGAGATGTTGAGAGAGTGACAGAACAGGCGTTCAGACGAGTCTTGTAATGTATTTTCAATTACTATTATATCGATATTAATCATACAAATCATGTAAATTGTATTTATTACGAGCCATACGTGCGAGCGATGCAAACACCCGGGCATTAGGGCCGACACAGCTATTAGAATAATGTAGTGAATGCCTGTCCGTAGGTCTGGTCCTCATTATGTGGTTGTACTCCACCTAAACAAATGATAGAGAAGTGATAGTGAAGTGCAAATTCACTGTTTTATAAAGGCGTCGACCGAAACACACAAATGGACACCAATTCTGCTCCAAATTGAATCGTTTTTAAGTGATTCTTATCAATGATTTACCTCATCCTCACTCACAATGTGGTCACTCATCACAAGTTTGACCACAAATTGGATTCAATTCTCTCTCTCAGACAAAATTCAGACCATTTCAGACCCAATCGATCTGATTTGACAAAAGAGGCCTAACAAGAGATTTAACATTTAGATCAGATTCGTATTGACATAACTCAGAGCTGTTGTCTAAAACTTGATAATTCAAAAATCAAACAAAAAAGTATCGAATTTAGCAAATTTTAATTAATGTCGAGAACAGAATCGAATGAAATGAGTGCCCAATATTGACAGTGAGGTCGACTGAAACTCACAAATAGCTAACAAACATCTCGCAAACCAACTGAGCTGTCAGTAGAGACGGTATGAGTACCTGAATTCAGCCAATTTATTCGTTTGAGTCGCAAATATTTGCGTTCACTTAATTTGCACTTTCAATAAAACTAATTTGTTTGCGTGCAAAACGTACGGCTCATCTAAATTATGGGCTGTTCTTCTCTGAACGCCATAAAAGCTAATGAAATGTTTTTAACGTTCAAAAAATGAATTATTAAATAATAACACTTTTATTCGTCACTTATATTAGCCCTGATATGAAAAATATCGATACCATTGATGAACGAAATGTTATGTTTGCCTAAAGTCTAGAATCGATACCAATTTACTCGATTTGTTTGGGAACAGCCTTTGCATAGAAGGTTCACGACATCGCGCGAACACCTTCTTTGCCAATCAGACCCCTCCGAGCCCTCTGACCCCCTGTAAAGCCCTCTTTGACTTACACACGAATGCAAACTCTGTTCCCTCTCCGGAGCGGATTCAGTGATGTCGAAAATGTTTGATCCGATAGTCTTTCAAATAGACTTAAAGTCCAGTTCAACATAAAAATAATATTATTGTTTGATTGCTTTCATACAGAACTATATTCACGAGCTATCAATTGGAAGAATTGGAAAAGTCCTTCAAAGAGGCTCATTATCCGGACGTTTACGCCCGAGAGATGTTGTCTTTGAAGACCGATTTGCCAGAAGACCGGATACAGGTATGAGTGAAACCTTCATTAGTTTGCAGTTTATATAACTTATAGCCAGTCATAAAAAACTGACAGACATTTGAATCAATCACTTATTATCTAATAAAGAGAGAGATTTGACCACAAATTGAAAGAGAATTAACTCAATCGTCGTTGAAGTCATTGATCGGTTGACTCGCTATTGCTTTTTGAGATCAATCTTTTTCATTCACTAAAGACTTGTTTTTTCATTTGATTGTATGCAAAGTGAACTCAAAATTGAATATAAAATTTAAATCAATTTACAAAATGATTTTTTGTGAGCGGACAACAAATTAAATAAAGCGATGTTAAGAGTGATCTCATCTACAAGTGATCGGTTGTCCGACCGCTCCGACGGCTCCGACAGCCATACCATTGACTCAATTGACAGACAGTTATGAATAAGACTCGTCTCCACTGTTTGGTAATGTCTTTGCGGTTGTGTTTAATGGCCCAGAAATGAGTGCCAAATAAAGTGTAATCCCAACCAAATATTTTATGTGTTTCTCCGTATTATTAAATTATTTTCTGATATATTTCAACCATTTCTGTCAAATTATTACAAAATTTATCGATATTTCCCATATTAGACCAACAGTTCGACCCAAGACTCGAATTCATTCTCCCCAACACAGACCTTACACAGACCTTACACAGAGGGCTATTTCAATAGCAATATAGGAAAATAAGAATTTGAAGCAAACAATCTTAACAAATATCAAAAAGTCGTTTCGTTCAACAAATTCAATGTCTTTTCATTACTAAAAGATTTTAAATGATTTGACGATTGGTTTCACTCTAATTAGGAAATGCTTTCAGTACTCAAAGAAAACTAATAAAGTTCTGAATATTTCTAAATATTATGTACATTTCATTAGGTTTTACAGCTAAAAATTGCATCACATCTACAAAACAGTGAATTCCTTTGACAAAACATGTGAAACATTATGTCCAGTAATTTACTCCTAGTTTAGAAAATAAGGACTGACTTGGAGTTAAACATAGCTATAGGTGTGATATTAACCAGAAATCAACTAATTTAGTCAATAATCATAATTAACTATCATTTTTGTTGTTGAGAATGAAATTGAAATAAATAGTAAAGAATGTGTTCAGTGATTCAGCGATTTTGTTACATAGAATAGGTATTAATATAACAATCAGTTTAACAATTAATTATCTATATTTTGAATTTTAATTTACGATATTTTACGACTTATTTATAATTTAGGGGTATATTACAGTTCAGTCACACTTTAGGCTATGAGTGATCCCAAAGGAGTGATTGAGAGGAGCGGACCCACAATAGTGAGCACAGATGTAGGAATCGGATGGAAAGGTGTTTTCACTCCAATCTCGTAATCATATCTTTCCATATATTGGAATCAGAGATCTTATAGGAATGAAAAGGTGGTAAATGGTGTGTAAATGGTCTGACGCTAAACGAATGCTAACCTCGGTATCAATTGGAACAGTTTGAAGAGCTCTTCAGTTGTTCATTGGGAGCGTTAATGTCTTCTCGAAAGTAGCTTTTTTCTCATTAGGGCTCCGGAAGACTGATGTCTGATGTGTTGCCGTAGACTCTATTCAATTACAGTAATTGGTATCTCAAACGTCTCCAGACTCGAGGCTATCGTTGACAGAGTAGAGCACCGCCTCTGAGCACAGGCTATGGCTTATTATTACTTACTTATTGAAACTTTTTATATCCACTCAAATATCAAGTTAGAAGAGAATTCTCATTAAGTCAGTAATTGAAGGCTTTGTAACCATATTTTAATTAATACTGATATCATTTGAAACTTAGTAACTGTTACTCAAACTAACGATAACTAAGTTATCGGTGATATTATCCAATTAGTTAAGAGTCGAGAATAGGATCTAAACTCAAATTAAGTTATAGACTCGTTGTCATCAAAATAGTATTCAATTTATATGAAACGAAATAAATATTTGAAATTATATGAAATGAAATAATCATTATTTGTCTTCACTCGGATTCGTCGCAAGAGTGGGACGAATATAAGCTATTAGTGAACTAACAGAAACATAATATGTCTGTACGGCTGTCCTCTTCTCTACTCTTCGGTGGATAATAAATAAAAATGAATATCATTTCATATCATACGATATGATGCCATCCCTGCCGTCCCTCCAATGCCTTCGAGTAGTATAGAGTTAATAGTCTATAGACTGAAGACTCGATTGACTTCTTTTGTTTAGTCATCTCTAATACGGAGACAAAGAATTAGAGTTTGTTTCGGTTCAGAGAACAGTGATTTGCCTTTAATTTAGTCATTGCTTCCAATTTTGGGTATTTTTGCGGATAAAATGGCAAACAATTTGTTTCGATTAACTCGAGAAAAGATGTGATAATAATAGAGATTAATTGAAATGCTTTTCTCAAACGATTCGATAAACCGTTTCATTGGCTCTAATCGGCGATTGAGTTAATGAATGCTCGCAATTGTCTTCACATCTCTTAAGACATTTGTTTTGAATGTTAGGTTTGGTTTCAAAATCGAAGAGCGAAGTGGAGGAAGACTGAGAAGTGTTGGGGAAAGAGTACAATAATGGCTGAATACGGTCTCTACGGTGCAATGGTCAGACACTCACTGCCGCTTCCCGAGTCGATCCTCAAGTCCGCCCGCGAGGGTGAGGCCCCGGCCTCCTGTGCGCCCTGGCTTTTAGGTCTGTATCCGTCGAAATCACTTTTGGAAGACTTTATTTCTGAATCGATAGACAGCCGAAGATTACCAACATTTAACTCTTCGCTGACAGGAATGCATAGAAAGTCTTTGGAAGCGGCGGACAAACTAAAGGATTGCGAGTCTGATGGCGAGTCTCGAGGGATGAGCGAACGGAGTGGCGGAAGTCCTCAAATGGTCTCCAATTCACACAATACGCCAAAAGATCTCCGGACCGGACCTAATGATAAGACGATGTCATTATCTCCACTCTCACCGCCGATAACGAGCTCTAACTCTATCTATAATTCAGTTTTGAATACTAACGACAAAAGTAATATAAAGGAAGAGTTGAGGACAAGTAGTATCGCAGCCCTGAGGGCAAAGGCATTAGAACATTGCGCTAAAGTCAGTCAAATCACAGGCAAACCCAACGACACTAATAACAGCTTATTTGCCACCAATCGAATCGACTCACGACTCGACCCCCGACTCGATTCCCGAATCGACTCCCGAATCGACTCTCGGCTCGAATCACATCCTCATTCACCTCCAACTTCAGCCCATTTCCATCAGTCATCGCCCACAAGACATCACATCTTTTAGCATTCAATCGCCGTTTCATTAAAACTGTAAGAATTTGTAGTCATTTGTGTTAGACTTCGAGAGTTTGTTCGTTCACTTAATTAATTCAATGATTGCTTTGAGTGAAGAGTCGGTCACTTTTGCCAATCATTGCTGACAGCGTTGACCGCGAATACAGTAGACTAGGGTTTGACTAATTGCTAGGTATTGACGGTCTGACAGCTTCTGACAGCTCTTAACGATCGCACGATCTCTGTATATATGACTTATGTTAGCGTTTTGTCTGTAAACCATTGAAAACATTGAAGACATTGATGACAATTATGACCTCAGATTACCATTTATTACCATTTGATGATATAAATCATTATTGAATTGAATTGACGTTACTTTTTAACAATTGGTTCCCATCACTGATCGCCAGTTCCTTCCATTGATATCTTTGAGACTTCATTGCATACCAAAGGCTCAACAGTTTTTAAACGATGTAAAACAAGAAAATAAAATACATTACCATTAAAACAATCGTTTCTCAACTCATTTATTTATTTCTTATAACTATTTGATTAGAATTTCCCCTAATTTTTACCCCATTTTATCAATTGATAAGTTTTACAATTTTACGGATCGTTTCATTTGATGTGACAGTTATTGTCAAACAGACAGATGGATAGGTGTTTGTAGTGTTGGCTCTGATGGACAGAGAGATGTCAAGAGTAGTGAAGACAAACTAAGCTAAGACTAACTCATTATAGATTCGATTTTTAGCTATTTTTAACTTTATTTCTCAAAAATATTTGCAAATAAAGCGATGGAAACAAATTTGAGTTGAGTTGTAGGCCATATGTCATACCGTAAACGTGGAAACAGTTCAACAATTGTCAGTCCAAGTAATTTCCCCGAAGTGTCAATTCCCAAACACATTACGTTATGAGGTGTGAGCCTATGCTCAGTCGATGTTAGGCAGTGTCAGACAGTAGTGAAGTGCAGCTGCAAACCAGTCCTTCAGTCGTTCGCTCAGTCCTTCACTCCTCAGCGCTCAGTCACTACTCAGTCCTCTCTAAGCTCTCTCTTCTCTCTCTCTCTCTCTCTCTTCGCTATTACAACGCTATACCAGACCTCGACTATTATGTTGTCGTTAGAGAGGCTGAAGAGACGTCAAAAAGGGACAAACGATTCAATACATGACACACACATCCGAGCCCTTCATTGCATTCGGATTTCGGTCACAATTTAACTGTTTTTCACAAAGTGTTTGGTATTTGCAAATGAGAGCCAGAATGAGAGCCAACCAAAAGAGCCGGAGATCTGTATTAGAAGTAATACAAAGCCCTTGAAAACCAATTTTTGAGTCGATTCGTCAGATTTTGCATTTCGTGACCGAAAGTCATATGAATGCCAGAAGTGGTGAACGGAGACTGAATTGTGTGAACATTAGCGCTGAAGAAGTGCTCTAATATTGGAGTGCAATATACGGAACACTCTGTGAACGCAATCCTCTGTTGGCCTCCGAGTCATCATTTCGGAGATGAGAAGCCAAGAGTGAGCGCATCGGAGAGTCAGTGAAAGTTAATAAAGTAAATTGCATTGCATTTTGTCGTCGATAACATTGTATATACTATTATATGCTTAACAGTTACAACATTTAACACAAGTCTCACAAACGGAGCCAACATTTGCCAACATTTGGTGGCAAACAATGAATTAGAAGTGCAGTCAAAGCGAACGCGAACTCACAATTGACTCGGAATTAGTCGTTTGACATAATTCTTGTAATTTCTATTAATGGATAGTTTCGTTGGGAATACCGTTTGGGACGAAGTAATGCAATGATGACGACAGTGCCGATGGACTGCCGACCAAACAAACACTAACACAACGATAGCACAACTGATGTCAACACAATTGATCTAATTTTGGACGACTTCTCGTACTTTTGCGTCCGATCATTGGGTCCCTAATTAAATGCTTCACTTATTAAACTCATTTCGATCACTATTAACACTAATTAAACCTTAATTAAATAGTTCAGAACTTTTAAACCTTAAAGCGATAATTAATTGATAGTTAAATCAAATCTTGATTTCATATATAGGATCGAAAATTATGTTTGTGTTTGAGATTCTCAAAGATCATGCAAACCATGTATTGTATGGTTTGTGATCTCAAAAGCATTTAATTTGTATTTATATCGGATGTAAATCTGTATAAAACATAATTCAATGAAAAGCCAATTCAGACAAATGTGTAACGAATAGCAAACCATTGGCTCTAATGAAATGCAGACCAAGCGATGAGTCGGTGCCCAAACTGTGCCGAACCGTCCGAACGGTTCCATTGGCAACAAATTAGATCCAAATGGACCTCAAATCAGATTATCTGATATCTGTGATGGTGGCTGTGATTGTGATCGCGGTGATCAAGACAGTGATGGTAGTGATACCACTGATGCCAGTTCTGTCTCTAATAACGATAATGTGAATGAAGCGGATCCGTCTTAACGATGATGGATAGCCATCACTGGATCCTATCCCTCGACTCTGGGGTAGCGCTGGTTATGTCCGCACACTCTGTCGTCTAATAGCTCTTAATTCAATTAGATATAGGATTGCATTACTTGAGCGCAAATCTATGCATACGAGACATCAAACAACCAAAAGATTAGATAAACTCATATATAATAACCATTTATTTGACTAAATATTGGTTTAAATGCAAATCGATTTGAATGTCAGACAAATGCATGTCTTCTGTGCTCTCCTTTCGAATAATCGTTTATTTTAATTAACTTTATTTCTCTGAATGTTTAAAGAAATCTCAAGATTTGTCGCATCGGTTCAGACATTGATTTTCATAATTAAATTAATGAGTTTTGAATCAAATAAATGACGAATTTTCTGATTCACATAAATCTAATTCATGTGAAACTAAATTCTTGTCAGTGATGTCATCTCATTGGCGGCACAGCCTTTGCTCAGCCTTTGGCCACATCCGAGTTGTCCGATAGCTTTGGTCTTGGAGTAAGTGTTGGATTGATTATCGTTTTTTGAGTCGACCGCAGTTAATGCCATAAGTAGATTGTGTTGGGAGGGATTGCATTGGAGGGGTAGTGCCATCACCAGTGCCATCAGCATTGGCATCACCAGTACTAGTAGTATACGATTCCCTATCACCAATGCCAAGTGCAATTTGCAAATTCATCAATTGTGAGCAATTGTGAGCTTATAATCTACAGAACATAGTGTTAGTTGTGTTGGACTACAGACTGAAGCAAATCAATAGACAGTTGTGTTGTGACGAGAGATGAATAGAGATTGGAGTGAATGGAGTCAGAGATGAGAGTCTGAACGCACACTTCAGACAATGGACTACTGGAGGACTCCAACCGAGCAGTTATTCTACCATATATTGAACGCATTGAACACATGATTGTCTGAAAGACTAATTCAATGATTATGTGCGACACCAAAGACGCTAAATATATGTCAAAACTCATTATTCAATTGCTATTTGATTCGTCGAAATCGCATATAAGACCCAAAACTCCATTCATTTGCTTCCGTTTCACCAGTTTTACAATCCTTTAACAAAAGTTTGACAAACGATTCGCCAATCATTCGCTATTCACCTGATCTCAGATTCTTGTAATGAGTTTTTGTCGATAAGACCTAAAGTCATTGACGATATGATTGGCATTCTTAGGCATTCTTAGGCATTCTTAGGCCTTGAGGCACAAGAGGTGATACAAAGACCATAATATGAGCCCAAACGTGGAATCTTTGCGAACTTTGTTCCGAACTAATGCCAAATGTAATACTCAAATGGATGTTCATATCGATGGTCAACTCGGATGATAAAAGTTTGGTAATCTATTAGAGTCTCAGGGGATCAGTCATTATAAGACCGGATCCGTTCAGACATCAGATATCCATTAAAAACAAGACTTTAAAAGTTGATTCGATAAATAGCGGCAAATGTGTAACAAAATTGGATATTAGTAATAGTGTTCTTCAATTTAGAGCTTTCAGTAAACTATTTTTAATGATAATCACTTATTTTAAACAAGTGTTCAATCGCTGGCCATTACTTCCATTAGGAAAGGACTGCCCTTTAATTTGATTTGCTTTCCATTTATGTCGCGTTTGTTTTCAACGCTTATCTCAAAACATCTCGTCTTCAAAGCAAACAATAGTTTTCTGTATTAATAAACTCTATAATTGATTGAATTAAAAGTTTATACAATTATGAGACGAACAGCACTGATCTCATTCGTGTTCATCTCTTAAGCCATCACAACAATTGCTAATCGAATCACTATTTTCCTGATGAAAGTTCCCGAAGAATAATATTAACGGCAATGATATGAAAAACTTTGTGAAATTTGTACCGAAGAAGAATCACCGAATTGGTGCTTATCATAGAATTTCAATTCCAAGCAATGATATCAAGATATAAGACAAGTATTCCCTATCATAACTCCTACTACCAATAATCCATACCTGTAATTATTTATAGTTTCCTAACCTAACCTAACATAACTAACTTGATCTAACCTAACCCTAAACTAAACTTACCTTAGCATAACTAACCTAACCTAACAGTTATAAAGAGTAGGAGTTATGAAAGGTAGGAGATATGAATAGTAGGAGTTATGAATTGTAGGAGTTATGACAGGGAGCCATAAGACAAGACCTAATCGAGTAAACCGAAGTCTTTAAGTCTTGGAAACCCTTTTTAATCGGCATTTATATGATGACCCATTATATATAATTTTTAACGACCGATGTATTCGAGTATTTTAGACGATTTGAGACCGTTTTCGAGTGAACTCCTATTTCTAGACCATTAGATATGACTTCAATTCTTTCATTCAATAGATTTGACATAAAAAACATTTGATTTTTTGTTGAAATCGAGTGAATTGTTTGTAGTTTTGATGCATGAATTCACACAAAAAGTTATTTGATTTCTATCTAAAGTCGAATCAAATGTGGTTTGAATGAGATTTTTGAATGAAATCATGAAATCGATTGGTTTTGCATTCAATCGATTTGAAAGCAATCCATATCTCTATTGGTTTTAGTCATTCGGATAAAAGGAGGGATCGGAGAGACGGGAGAGGGAAGGGAAGGGAGAGAGAGAAACATTGTAGGCATAATGTGAAGACTCAATGTATCAAAATATGTATATCACCGGTAAATCAGTAGAGAATTCTGATGAAAAACAAAGAATCTATTGTTTGAGTTGAAGATATCATTGACCACAATAACGGATAAATAGTATTTCTTTTGTTATCCAAAGTATTTGTTAACAAATTCCTAGTTTTTCGAAGTGTTTCATACATAGGTTGAGATGTCTGTCAATGTATGACCGGGTGGTCCGTCAGTCACGCCTGGAATTGTCATTTCAGTGAAGAGAATATAATTGGCATTTAGACTCAATTATTCGAGTTATTCGAATCGGTGGCCGACCCGTCAATCCGTCCGACACATCCGACTCATGTCTCGTTCGATGATTTTCTTGAGGGACACTATTTTTGTTTTATTCAATCAAAATTGATATTACAATCAAAACGTGATTAATCTCACGATTTATATCAACAAATAATTTACTTTCAATTAATATCTAAATCTTATTTTCAAGTAATAAATATCTCAATTCATTTGTTGCAAAATATGTCTCAAAGACATCAATCAATGGCTTTCAAAGACATTTCCAATCGATTTCACGATCGCATTCAAACATCGGTTGTCATTCAATCGTAAAAATACTTGTTTTTCGATAAAACACTTTCACATTCGCTTTGGAAGGAATCAGTAGAAGAAAATGATTAGAAATCTGATTAAAATCATTGTAAATAATGGGAAAGTAGTGAACAATAATAGTGATGATCATCGGCATCAGTATCAGTGATGAACTACTCATTTGATCAATGAGTTGATGTCTTTTTATAATGTATTCAATCGTTTTCACCGATTTCTACATTATTTAAGTCAATTAATTATAATTATAAATAGAAAAATGAGTGAAACAATTAAAAGAGAGTGGGATTCGGTTCTTGGGATCAGTTTGTGGTCAGTGTTTGTTTGAAACGCTCAACAGTTTTACATCAAAAGAGTTTGAGCTTCGGTTCAATAGATTCGATATTTTCATTGATAACAACATTTATTTGTTTTTTAAAACGTTTATTCAGTTTTCTTCACATTTGTTTCACCGAATTATTTCAACATTTAATGTGCATTCGGTCTAAGATTTATGGAAATCAAAAACGATTACAAATTTAGTGCACATTAGACGTCGGTTTGAAATCTATAGATCAGAGGAATTGTAAATCATTTCATCAGTTGTTTGGGTTCTGTTTGTTGTCTTTGTTTCAGTCGTTTTTACAAAAAGTTATTCAAATTCTTTTAGTATTAGTTGTAATGAAATTTATTTTTCATCGCAAATAAATCAAAAATCAATTTAAACAATAATTTCAATAAAATATGTTATCATTTGTTTTGTTTTCAGCGATGGTTTCAATTAAAGAAACGTTTAATTAATTTCTTCGACAAAAATCGATT
>JAQGAJ010000222.1:0-18391 GCA_034689365.1 Liebstadia similis | reverse complement strand
AAAATAGTTTTATTTATTTTTTGTTTATTCCGTCACATCTCTCCCGCTGTTGGTGTCTATCGTCTGACGCAAAGAACAGCTTTTCCTTATGTTTCTACGTATTCGTATCGGAAAAGAGATTCAATTTATATTAAAATACACAGAACTAGATATATATATTGGAAAAACGGTAATAATTTTTATCTAAACTCATGTCTAGAAATAGAAAAACGATTCTATTTTAAAGAGAAGTTTTTCAGCGCTGAAACACAGGATTGTAATTAATGTTCGCATTCTCTTCTTCAGTGATCACAAAATGAGAAAACTTTTTCTCTTTTGTTGTATTTAGACTTTGGCTTCCATTTGACGATAAAAATCGATTCAAACAACTAATAGTCGTCTGAAAAAATAATTTAATTTGATTATTATCAGAGCCAAAGTTATTAGACGTCGCCCGCCATCCACTGCCTCACCATTTACTGGACTCGGAGTTCATATTCATTAAACTATTTATGACTTTTGTATTGACGACGAGATCCGAGACTCGAACCAAATACTTTACCTTTCTCTCGATGTTTTCATTTCCCAAACCATTATATTTTACTTTCTTTTTGCTCTCATTTTCTACTCTAATATGTATATAATATTTCATCAATGAAATGAAGTTTATTCTGGTTCTGACCCCCTCTTCGTGTGTCGTTTTTTAGGTACTCTTTATGGCTCAGCTCTTAAATTATCTCATTATTTATATGTATTTATATGTGTGTCTCGACTCCAGTTCTCTCTCCCTCTCCCCTCTCACTCGCGAGTGAGGATCGAGACATGCATTCAAGATATGAAAGTAGGGAACATATGAAAGGCCAGGACTGGTGTCAATCAATAGGCTCACAGAATATTCTGTGAATATTCTGTTTAACATAATCTATATATTATGTATGAAATTCAGACCAATTTTGTTGCTTTTTGTCTGTCCATCAACTTATAGACCTTTTTATGTTAACTTTTTATCAAATTTATTCTTTTCTAATGCATTTTCGTTTTGATCTCAAATAGAATTTTAAATTCACTCTCTATTGGAATGAATTTTATCGACTTATAAATTGAGTCAAGAATTTTCATTTCAATGTTCGTTGTGTTAAACAATTGGCTCATAATTCTGAAGAGCATTCTTATTATTTGTTCTTCTGTGGACTCTTCAGAAGAAGTCTTCACTCTCTATGAATAATAAGTGGCTTTGATTTTAATGATGAGAGAGAGAGAGAGAGAGAGAGAGGTATGTCTTCTGCTCTGAACATCTGACAAATAGCTCGAACATCTACTGGTTGTATGAGTTCTGGTTCTTCGTCTATATATAATCACAGGGAGAGAATTAACCCAGATTCGTTGATTCCACAGAGAGAAACAGCATGCTATTTAATTTAATTAATCTGGACCAAGTGGTCTGCTGTGTGGCCACCCGTTGCCCGTCCAGTGTGGAGGAGGCGTTCCGTTTCGCTCCAAATGACAATTGTTTTCACAGCAATTCTCTGATTCTCTAAATTCTCTTTCAATTCTGTCTTTTCTTTAGTTTTGTCTCCATTTTCGTTATTATGTAAACATTAGAGAATATTTCGAATCGTTTTCTCGTATTCTCTCTCTGTTTATATTTAGATCACATTTTAGAGCTTTTGTTTGATTACAATTTGCTTTTCAATTACTCAATCAAATTGATGACAATTCTCTTTCTCTCGGATCGGATTCTGTGCCCAAAATTGTATTTCAGTTTATTAAAGGCTTTTAAAGCCCTGTGAGTGATGTCTGCGAAGGGAAGCCAGTCTTCCCAGTCTTGTCTTCTATGCTATCACAGTATCATTTGATTTGATTGGCCTACGACTGACTGAGCACAGAATCTTTGTGTCGTTTATCTCCCATCTCTTGCACAGCATATCCATTGGCTATGACTATAAACTAAGACCGACTTTTATGGCCGGCAATACTCAGCTCTCTGTGAATATGTTATACTTTGTTATCGATTTTTGTGTCGATACATAAGCACAGACACAAAACTTTCTACTCTTCCTCCACTTGTCTTTCCTCTCCTCCTTTGTGAAGCTCTTCAACATCTCGGCCTCTCTATCAGCACATCCTAATTGAAATGCTTGACCCAAACGGACAGAATAGTTATTTTTGCAAAGCGATAGCCTTTGAAGACTCGGACGACTCGCTGCACAACACATACTCTGAGCCAACACATACTCGGAGATCAATAAAATAGGATATTTTGTGTGTGTGAGCACAGCCTAACACACATTGAGCACAGAAAACAACATAACACTCCTTTTCTCTCCAATAATTCTTGACTCAATGCTCTGGGATATAGTTTTTACAGTAAATTAGTTTTCGTTAGTTCTCTATAACTATGATTCGTTTCGCGTTTCTCTATATCTATTCCATGCCTTCGCCCAGACTTTGAAGAATATTCTGTTAATTAATTCGTTTGCCATTTATTTGATAAACTCTGTGGCACAGAGTCTCACACTATCCCTGGCTTTACTCTGTTCTCGAAATTCTCTGACAGTCATATCCACCCAAAAAGAATTTCTGTCTCATTCACAGACATATAACACATACTTCTTCTCTCGCTTTTCATTCTCGACTGCCTTTTCATAAATATTTTATTATATTTTTATATAATATAAGTCCGTATTCTTGTTCTGTCTTTCCATTCACTGGTCTTATCCATCAGGAAATCGAGTGAAACATTGTGTGTGAGGACAGACCACCTATTCGTCAGTCCAATAGAGACCCGGCCTTTGCTTTTATTAAAAAGTTTGTTGAGTTGAACCAAACTTTTGTGTGAAGTCGACATTCGTGGCCGACCGACAAAATGGGTCATATCGATGATGGATGTGACCAATCAGACCAACCTTGGACAAATTGATCCATGTCTTTAGCTCATTTATTATTAATTTAACAACTATTAATTAACCTAGATCACGTAAAGTAACCTAGATGATTACTAAACCAGATATTCTACGTAATTGATCTGATCTACCTTGGTGATGATCACCAAGAATCACGTAATAACATTTTGTGAGCCACAAGAGAGCTCAGACAAGCAGTTTGCAAGTTTTGAGTCGTTCCCCTACTTTCACATCACAATACATATCAAGACTTATAATTGAATCGCGAATATCATATAAGCCATGAAAAATTGTCTCATCTCTACTCTCTTTGTCTCTAATTTATCGTTTAATCCATTTTTCATTTGATATCATTTTGTTTCCGCACAATAGATAATACAATGAATTAGTTTATTCAATTCAGGGCCGACTCTCATCGCAAGGGCTCTCTTCATCTCTTTTCGAGGTTCCGTTAGAGTCGATAGTCCTTCAGAAAAGTCGAAACAGTTTTTTGTTTATTTAATACCTATTTTTAGCAATGATTTTATTGCTCGCACACAAACCCATTGATAATTATCGTTAATCAGGGAATAAATTACCGATTCTTCACTGATTTGCAATTCAAATGACGTTTTGTCACATTTTTTTGTGGGTGTCTTTCAAACGATCTTAGTTTGCAATTAAAGTACTCATTGTTTTCATTGTTAGTTCAAATCACATATCGTTTCGCTTTTTTGGCTCTGATTTTACAGATTTTTGTTCTACTCGTTTACCGAAAAGCCAGACATAAATCTGTTTGAGCACACATTCTCTGACCTTTAACTGGCGAATAAATCGTGTATACGATAAAAGAGATAGTGAGCCCGAGTGGTCGATAAATATCTTTAATGAATTTCATTATTTATTCATATTTTAATCCCATATAAAAAGCCGACGACAATCAGCTTTGGCTGCAAAGCATATAATTTTTATAGTGTTTTCGCTATCTTTTTATTGTCAGATATATTACAATATATCGGGTAATAAAGGACAAGAATTTGAGGAATCGATCCGATCGGTAATGATTATGAGTGACGCCGAGTGTATGAGACAATTGCACTAAATCTACTCCCAATGGTGTGTCGGCCCAGTGTTAGAGTCTGTTAGACATTGTTAGACTAAATTAAATATAGTGATCATGTGATTCGTTAATAAGGAATTCTACATTCGACCGGTAATCCAGTTGTAAAGCCCTTTCCTAACGACTATTGATTTGTTTCGCCAATAATGAAAAAATAGAGATATTTTTGTCATTTTTGGCACAAAAGCCGAAAAACGATTCTTTACTATTCGATTGCAATAATTAGCGGATTGAGTGAAAGACATCGGAAACTGTTATTATAGTGTCTATGGATTTGTTGTGCACTCAATGTTCGCAACCGATAGGGAACCGGCGATAAAATAGCAGATCGGCTCAGCTTTTAATTCAGGTCAATGTTATAAACCATATCCACTGTCTGTGCCATATCTCTCATAGTCAAGAGGTTCGGCACATCATATCGCACAGCCATTGCTCGTACAGTCTGTACATCAGTGCCATTGCTATAGAAAGCTATGGCATTCTCGCAAAACCATAGCTCTCTCTCACTCTAATCAGAAATGAATGATAAGAATCTTGAAAATATTTGTTGCGATTCATAAACGAGAAAACGAGAATATAATTATAGAATAATATGTGTATAAAAGACAAGAATCGCTGCGAAAATGTGAAAATCATTGCACGGAATGCCAGAGAATGTATATTTGATATTAAACTCGATGAATATTCCCAGAATTATGAAATTAATTATCGTGAATGTGCTGATAATCTCGGTCTAAGAATCAAAATCAAAATCAATTTCTATCTCTATTTAGAGTATTATTATTATTATTATCGAACTGAGGATTGAATAAAGACCTCAGATATGGTCTGACTTTAAGATCTACGAGAATCGAGAGACAAATGCGAGAAAAGAATATATAAAACGAGAAAAAACTAACAAAAAATCTAATAAAGAAAATGGTTTAGTATTTTGTTCAATACAATTGTCTCCCGGTTTTAGAGTCTATTGAAAACAAGAATCGCATTGGTATTAAATGTGAGATATGACTCGAAGAAGGAATCATAACATAAATACGATTCTGTGCTTCGATATAAATGTCAGTAAAATATATATAGACTTTGATATATATATAGATTCTATTTATTTGGCCAACAATTATATTATTTACATTCCTTGAATGCCCACTAAATTGAACGGTAACCTAGGAATAAATGCCATTTACAAATGATTTACCATTAGTACAGTTAGTATGTGTGCATGAAATTGGAAATTTTTTCAGTCCAAACTGTCAAGGCTTCCAACCACTGCCCATCCCTGCACTCACATATTGGAGAATTAAGTGCAATAGCGCTCAAAATCCGAGTGCAGACAATTTTGTTGGAATGAATTCCCGACGAATCAAACGAAGGCCTCAAAGCAAAGATAATTAATAGGCTCTGAGTCTAAGAATACAAATAAGAATTATATGAATAAACATGTATTAGGAATGAGTCATGAATTTGTTGAGACTTAATAATATGTAATTCTTGTCCGAGTTGTTAATCATTGTAAGAATAAGTAGTAGTAGAAGAATGTCTATTACAAAGTGATTCAACAATCGATCGGCTATTTGTTGAAACACTGGTTTCGATTGAATGAATAGCTGAGCGAATGTAATAACAATTCTGAACAGAAAAAAAAAACAAAAATTGAAAAACAATAAAACGATTCTTATTTACTAATGAATCAGAAATGAAATCATTTATTACTAATGAAGTTGATGTCAATATGTTTCCTGTCGTAAAAACACCTAGCACATTCGCAGAGAGAAAACATTTGCCAAATAACATGAATTTAATATTTATTTTTGTCGTCAAATTGAAAATCGATTTTCAAATATAACGTTTTGGAATGGATTAGAATAAAATGTATGGAAAGGAATGGAATTCGGAATGATATATGAGTTTGGTTGAGACTATTTTCACGCACAAGACTTAATAATTAGTCCAATTGTGGCCCAAATATTGTCCTCTGATTTGTTCATTTCTTACTAATTAATATTCATATAATAATTCCCTAATGTCTGGCCTTTAATAGTCTATAATAGTAAAAGTTTTGCCGATTCTGGCGACAAACTAATGGACGAAACAGAGGATAATTAAGCCACGAATTTGTCTAATTTTATCATCCTGATTAATATATTATATGGAATATCGATTTTCCAATACAATTATCGATTTTTGAACAATGGGTCAGCACTTTTACATTATATATCCATTAAGCGAGCGTTTCATTAATTAGAAAATGATCTTGTTACATACAAAGTTCCAATTTGATCATTTTCATGTCTTAATAACACCTATATTGCGAACGATAGAAATGAAATAAATTGTTATATAGAGCACAGAATTTAACGATAGACTCCTTCCGAAATCAATTTTTGCCAGTTTTAGGAGATTTTTATAAAATTGTTTGCAATAGTCATAAAGCAATTGAGTGATGGCTAATGTGGTCGAACCCGCCGACGGTAATGACGGCCAACCCCTACCCCGACAACACTATACTCGTCCCAAAAGACAATTAGATTTATGGTTATGTCAATCGATTACTGAATCAAATATTATTGGTTTAACGAATTTGTTTCTTCACTCCAGAACCCGGACATAGTTTTGGTTCACTATCTGAACGTTCCGTACACTGACGACAATAAAGTAATCAGTCCGGCACTCAATTACTTCGCCGATACTAAGAAGGAGTGGACTAAAGACGAGCTAATCTCCGAACTCAAGCCGATGTGTAAGTGTTCGCACGTTTTCACGTATTTGTCAAATATTCTTGGATTCAATTTCGATAAAACCATTTATTTATGCAAAATAGTAGTGATTTTTTGATCCGGAATACTGTTATGTCATTTGACGGAAATTTATTATGAAAAATGTCTTTAATATAAACGCAAAATATTTTTCTCTTTTCAAAACTAAAAATTTGTCATTTATTTTGCCGATTCTCGCAAATAGTTTTCAGCGAGAATGAGCCCGATCTCAACAATGAGCTCGAGAAGAGTACAGTGGAAACGATCGAAGCGATTGTCGGACAATTGATGGTCAAACAGAGGGCCAAAGTTAAGGCTCTCGAGGACGCGTCCGACGGCGGTATTAACGCCAAAGCGCTTACTGTCGTCAACGCGATCACAAACAGCACACGAGAGGCCAAACTCCAGCAAAATGGTCATAAGACCGGTGTCGGCACCAATTCGGCCAAATGCAAGCCCAGCACTCTGTCATCGGTGGCGGCCAAGCGTGACGTACATCTCGGTCTGATTCAGCAAAACGGAAATACTAAGAATGACACCAATCAAGTGAAACAGTTGTCACCGCAGGTCTGTCTTTACTGATCCGGCTCTTAAGCCTTTGATATTGATATAAAGATTTTTTTATATCTTGCGCTCAAACTATTTTCACTTCTCATTCACTTCTTATTCTATTTTATTCCAAATTTTTCCTCAATTTTTTTATTTAAATCCTTTTATGCTTTGCTTTTAATACCCATCAGTGATGGCCAGTCATCGCACAGCAGTTCTTCTTATCCAGACTTAAATTAAGAAAATAGAGCTTTAGTTAAAGTTATATATCATTCAACAAAAATCCTTATTCGACAATAATTTTCAGCCTTTCCTCTGAAATATAGTTTTCATTTCCGACCTCTGATTCTCGAATAAAAGCGCAATTTCTTTGCAATAATTTTAGACTTTGTTATTGATTTTACGATCAATTCATTTGAATTACTTCTGATTCCGCGAATCCATGTCTAACCAACTGCTGTCCCCTATAGGGAACTGTTCAGTTGCTTCAGTTGGCCAACTCTGGCCAGACAGCCATTCGCACGACAACCGCCACCACATCCCAGTCTAGTCAGTCGACGCCCACATCTTTGATCTTCAATTTATCTCAATTTCAAAATGGATCCGGTCTTCTGATCCTAAACTCGCCGACCACTCATCAACAAAATCAAAGGCCAAACGATTCGGCCGCACAACAACTGACCGCTCCGTTGACTCTGCTCTACGGCCGACCGCCGACCACCAACGTAACGACCGGTCCGGTCGAGTCGGCTTCCATTCCAAATGTGATCTGTTCTACAAATAAATCTCTTAACACTATGTCTTCTAATGGTCACAAAGTGAACGGAACTCAACTCCAGACCAACTCAATGGAGAACCGTTTGAATCAATTGAATTCGTCGATCAATCTGTTGAACACTCAGAACATTAATAACATTCAGATTAAGAAAGAATTTGAAATTAATGGCAATTTAATAAACAATTCGAGTGATAGCGAGAACTCCAATGAGATCTCCAAAGAGAACAAGATCTGTGTCGACAATTCGGGTAATTCTTTTACAAAAACCCATTATTCACTTCCAATACTAAGTCCTTCTGTTTCTGTCACTCATTCTTAGGCCAAACCTATTCCGAGGAATCAATGATTGTGAACAGCAATCCGTCGACACCGGAACACATGAAGAGCACAAGTATTCTGAGCGGCGAACAGACCTCCAGTGGGGTTGACCTCAACTGCAATCCTCTAAACCATTCCCAACCACAACAACTCTCACTAACACATAATCATAATTACAATTACAACCAATATTTCAACAATAATATCAATAACAACACGATAAACATCAATAATATGAGGAACCAATCGATCGGCAATCAGACCAATGCGGGTCTCATGCAGTATGAGATGGACCCGAATGACCTCAACCCTATGGACTTCATCGACAATGATATCCCGACCCCAGACGAGACACTATTCAATTTGGATACGTTTGACATTCTGGGAGACATTGACAACTTAGACGACTTGTCCCAATCGACCGGCTGTCCAAACAGCTATCGTAACGTCAATCTGAATCAAATCAAATCAATTAAGTCTGAATCGTCTGCTTCGGCAACAGTGACCTCATCGGCACTGGACTATAGGGACTGTACGGCCAACATAACAGACTATTCACCCGAATGGTGTTATCCGGAAGGTATGTAACAATCCTTTCGCCTGTCTATTACTTGTTTACGCAAACTATATGCCAAACGCTAATAGAAATCGATTTTCATTTTTACTCTTTTGGACATAATATAAATTCAACGCATTTTTGTTCTCATTTTATGAAAAGATTTCTTTTATTTTACTTTTGTTTTTTATGTTTTTGACATTCATCTCATCTACAAAGAGAAAAATGCATTCGGTATTGGCCTCAAAAGGCATACAAATGACGATAAAAATGAATTACATGTGAAAACCTAGAGTTTCATCCGATTTCCATTTGAAAGGGAATGAGAGAGATATCAGAGACTGAGTGCTCGCAAATGGTATAGCAATTGATCCAAAGACGAAGACTCTGAAGTGAGGGCTCAGGTCTTGGAATAGATTTGAATTTATTTGCATTAAAATCCATTGAATTGTTTTTACTTTTTTCCACTTTCGGGTTGTGTTTGGAACCAAAAAACGTTTGATTTAATTAAAATGTTTTATTCAGACGTTTGTCTTCTCTTTGGTCTCGACTTTCAATTGATTTGTATATGAATTAATGGAATTTTAAAATAAGCCTCGGTTTACAAACAGTGAGTGAATTATCTAAAATTGAGAATTTTATCAAATCTAACTCAATCTTGGCTTTTGTCATATAGTGGGTGATTAATCATTAAGTTGAGACCAAGATTACACTCTAAAGGGATCAAATAAATTGGCTTCAAGTCAGAGCTCACAATGTTTGCACAGTTTTTCATTTTTAATGAATTCCTATTCCTTGTTGTATTGGCTCAGATATGTATAAAACTATACATTTTTTACTTTTAGCCCTTCCTTCCCCTTCTGTTCTATTGTATGCCATAAATTTTTAATAAATGCCCATTGTACATTTTGTACATCGATCCAAGATCTCGCTTGAGATCACTTTCTGCTATAAACTGAGAGAACACGTTTACCAAGTCGTTCATCGAGACATTTATTCCGAAAATGTTATCTTCTGAATGATTGTAACCTTGGATGAAATATCTGAACGATTTCAGACCAAATTGAGCCGAAAAATCAATACTCGGGTCCGAAAGATAATTCATTTTTGGGCAAACATTGAGCGCAAAGAAAAACTTATTTATCTTTTTTGTTAGTCTAGAAAAAGTGATTTTATTTATTTCATATCCGACTCTATATTTGATAAATATAATTGAACTGGGCTTCAATCGAGTTTCAAATGAACGACCAATTCAATGAATGTGTGTTTGAGTGTGACTAAAGATATGATGAGAATCGAATGAAATGAACTAGATGAACTAGATACAGTTAATTGAAAGGCAGTAATTTGGCATCACTAATGACCCAATTGACTGCCACAATGTCATATTGGGTAATAGACTTGTTTACTCGCTTCTAATTAAAAACCATTGGGTATATGTTGCAAGTAATTGATGAAACAAGAATTGATAAGAATTGATCTTGTTAGCTTTTGACACTACACAAACAATAATTAATTTGCTAGTAGTTGTCGCTGTCGTCACTGCCGGCTGTCAAACCGACAGTTTTTGTGTGGGTTTCGGTAATAATTATCAATTTGTAGCCCATTATGGATGCGCCCCACAAATGGACTCATCTGTGTTCCTAATGGACACCCCTTTAATGAAATTTCTATTTCATTGCACTCAAAGTGCTCTAAATTACTTGAAAACAATGAGGAATTCGATTAGTTTTGAACGCTTTTTGTCTATGGGTTTGGAAAAGTGGGTAATTATTTTTATAAAGCGGTCAATCGGTTGTTCTTGTTCTAAATTACAAGCTGTTTATTGTACGCCATGATCATTAAGTTAAGCTAACCCATATCCATCACTTTCAGGTGGTATTAAGGTCTTGGTGGCCGGACCCTTCTTCAACCCGGCCTATCGTTACTCGATTCTGTTCGACGGCGTGTCGGTTACCACACATCTCGTACAGAACGGACTTCTCCGGTGCTATAGTCCCGAACACGAGCCCGGATTCGTGACCTTACAGGTGGCCTGTGATGGGGTAGTGATCTCAAACTCGGTGATCTTCGAATACAGGGATCACCCGACTGTTCCCGTTCAGAAGGCAGAGGACTACTTCTCAGTCGACGGTACGACCAATCGATTGATATATAATTGATTTCCGAACAAAAACTCAAATTTAATTATATTTTGACTTTATTTGAATTACAATTATAAATAATTATCCATAAAATGATTGTTTGATTTGATGTTTTGATGCCTCCCAACAGAAAACATATTCAAGTTTTCACTCTTAGAACGGTTCGAGTTATTAGAATCTCGTTTATCGCAATGCACTTCAAAACGCGGTCTTACGGTATGTCTCGTCGTGTCTGTCAGTGTCTGTGTCTGTCCTCCCATTCCTCTTCCCTTCCCCTCCGCTGTCGATCGATATTCGTTACCAATTCTCGTGTTTAGCCCTGGCTTTAGCCGAAGGGGATTAGAGTCCAGTGGTTATGTCATTCCAGAGATAATCCATTCAAAGCCACTCTTGTCTGACAGATATGTCCAAACTCTTTGTAATTTTAATTAAATTTTCATTAAAATTGCATAAAAGACTGAAAGGACTGCTGAAAGGGATTTGGTTATACTTTTGATCGACTCTACCCCTAATCCCCTCTTTGATGATTTGGTTTCGACACAACCCTAACATCACACTAACTGATCCAACCCTAAGACCACTCGAAATACAAATTATCTTTTTGTCCGAAAGGGTATGGAATCGACGAAACACTTCACTAACTTCGAGGACCGTTTGGTTCAGATGTGCGCCGAAATGGCCGACTGTTCGTGGCTTCCGTGTGACGAGTCATCTCTGACCAGTCAGTCATTGCGCACCGGTCTGTCCAACAAAGACATGTCTTTACTACACTTGACGGCCGCACTCAACTACTATAAACTGATCCAATGTCTACTTAAATGGCGTAATGAGAATCCGTCGCTTATCTTAGAGATAGAAATCGATGCCTTTTCTTGTGATGACAATGAGTGCACACCATTGATGTGGTCGTGCGCTAAAGGCCACTACGAGGCCGGACTTCTGCTCTATCGGTGGAATAGGGCTGCCATCAACTTATGCAACAAATCGGGTGATTCTCCTCTTCAGTTGGCCCGAAAACGTGGTCATCAGAGACTAGTCAATGAGATCGAGCGCCTCGAGACTCAACACTCGAACTTTGAAGCGCACAATACATCCGACACTCTGACCACTGAAACAAACACGGGATTAGTCCGTAAGCCTCGCAAAGCCAGTCTCGACATCACTTCGATGGCCAACAAATTGGCCAAAAACTCGAGTCCATCGACTGTAAAGCGGGGCTCAGCCTGTCTTCAGCACGGCTTGAATTCGTTCCCAAAACTTGTTAAATGCTTTTCAGCCGATTCTTCGCTCATTCACACCAATAATTTAAGCGTAAGTTTCAAAGAACCGAACGTCCATTCCTGACAATTGAACTGATTCCAGGACCAAGTGAATAGCGATTCGGCGTTCATATCTTCGTGTCTATCAGATGACAGCGAAGATGAACTCGAAATGTCAACCTCGGGATCGACCAATTGTTTATCTTCCAGTCATAGAGACTCTATCGGCAGCTGTGATATCATTATGGACTGCAACGGCTCTGAGTCCTCACGTGTTCTGACTCTGGCCGAGCACATCATCGCCGCAATGCCTGACCGGATAAAGGTTTGAACGGAACTAATCATTCAATCAGTCTATAAAATCGATTTTTCCTTAAAGGCTGCGTCGATCGCATCACTTCCGGACGAAGACTTCGAAGACGATGACTACGAGGATAATGAGAACTCAGGCGAAGACCTCAACGATTTGCAGGAATGCGAATCACATCAGAACCGGAATATCCTTCAAATGGGCGATACTTTCTGTAATTTTCCATTCGAGATATCGGATAACTATAACTACAGAGAGACAAACACTCCGAGCAACTCATCGCCGGCCAGTTCTTCGTGTCTGCACAGTCCCTCTTCCTTTCCATTAGACAGTCCATCTCCACCGCCAACTGCCGCAGACTTCTGCGAGTTTTTCCAGGCTTCCGGTAAAATAACCAAAGAGTTGGGTGATCTGACTCTCACTGACAAAGAACAGAGAGAGCTCTACGAAGCGGCTAAAGTCATACAAAAGGCCTACCGTTCCTATAAAGGTCTGTCAATAATGGATTACTTTTTTAACACAATTTAATTGCATTTTCGTCTCTTTTTTAGGCCGAAAGCGATTGGAAGAACAGAGCAAAGGGTGTGGCGATAAAGACAAGGAAAGGGTGGCCGCGGTTCTCATTCAGAGCTATTACCGACGATATAAGCAATACATTTACTACAGACAAATGACAAAAGCGGCACAAGTCATACAAAATCAGTTCCGCAATTACTGCGAACACAAGAGATTCAAGAAATCGTTTAACGATAAGTCTCTCTTCTCTATGGTCTCCAACGACGGCACTGTCGGCCAGTCTCTGGTCAACGGCTTTATCTGCAATTACGCCGATTGCGATCCAATGCAGTGCAAGACTTCGAGGGAAGGAACGCCTTTCAGTGGTCTTAAGTGAGTCATTGGACCGGAAAGAGGGGACGGAAGGGGAGGATAGACATACATAATTCACACGAATTGCATAATAAATTGAGAATGGGTCTAGAATAGTAACAAAAGGCTCAAGGTTGATTGTTTGCATATACAAACACTTTGTGTTTTATTAATTTGAATGTTTGGCTAATTTGAGTAAATGTAATGAAAATATCGTACGAAAAGAGGATTCTTTAGGATTTATATCGTCTCTCATCGACTGATATATCATTGGATAGTGAAATATAACTAATAAAATTGCTTTTTGTCTGTCCTCTGACCAGACGGACGTATTCCCAGCGGCGTCGGAATCAGGCGGCGCGTAAAATACAACAGTTTATGAGGCAATCAAAAAATAAGTATGTATTCAATCCTTCAGTTTATCGTTTTTTTTTTCTCAATTTCATTGCCTTTTATTTCTTCAAATTAATTGCTTTTCGTTTCAGAAACTTATTTCCAATCAAATTATATCTCTTTTTATATATAATACGATATTCTTTAACCGAAAACTAACTCAAAAACTCTTATTTCTCTTTCGCTTTCTCTTTCTTCTAATAATAAAAACCTTTCGCTCGACTTTAATCCCAATACTAAACACTAATCACACGAATAGTATTTGGGATTTTAGTTTACATAACAATGTGGTGAGTATTCTATGCCTTACTGTCCCTACAATTAACCCAAGGGATGGCCACAAGTCATGCGATTTATTCATTCGTTTGCCAATAAATTATTCTTTAGATTCCGGCTCTTGTTTACCATTCGGCAGATAATAAGATATGTAGAGAATATTCGAGTTTAATGACAGACCGATCCACAGAACCGATCGAACCTTTTGAACCAAACCTCGGATACAATTACCGAAACGATCGGATTTCGTTGTTCGAGTCCTCGCCTACTCTTTGTTAGACATATAAAGATTCTATCGATTGACCAAATATTGCGAACCAATGTCCGATCAATCGATTGATGATCTTTAATGACCAACATTTCTAGTTTGGAACAAATACTTAACTTTAAATTTCGAGACAAGTGTTTAAAATAGTTGGCAATTAGTTTATATGAGATATTTGAAGTCAATTGATCTCTAGTTCAGTTTGGATCAGACCATTGATCCATTGACCCATTGAGAGGTGAGACCACCCGTTGGCCATCCCATCCAATCCCGTCTTAATCTGCTTATCATTAATTGTCATTCGGTGTGTAATTAGAGTTGAGATTCATTAAAATAATTACTTAATTAACCGAAAGTCTGTTTTTCTGCGAATTTTGTGACAATTAATTATAAGAATGTCTATAATTGAGCTAAAAATTGTTGTTAATTAAGTGTTTTGTTTGTTCTCTGTTCACAGATTACAGAGAGAACGTGCTTTAGCTGCAGAAGAAGGGAATCTAACACAAGAAGTGCTTTCCATAAGAGCTCAAACACAACAATCTATTGACTGAAGATTCACAAAAACCGAGCGACCAATGGCTGCGACCGACGACCGCTCTCTAAGAGAGTCCTTCGGAACAGTTCTTTGAGATTATCAACAATTGAGACAAAGTTTTGTTTTAATAATCAATTTTTAAGACTTTGTTTGAGACTAAACGACATTATTATTACTATATATTAATCAAATCAAACAAAACAATCGATTAATTGATTCAATGATGAAGTCATTTGTCGACCGACTCTTCACATCAGAGACGACACAATATTTGCGATTCTGTGAAACAAAAACTTAACTTATTATCAAATTTGTTATCAATTATTTTATACACCGATTAGTTGTTTCGTTATTTTCGGTTATATTTTTGTTGATTATAATTAATTTATGTGAAACTGTGATATGAATCGAGAGATTGTTTTTTCAGTTGATTTTAAGTGAGTTTTAATTAATATTATATATTATTTAGTGATTAATCCAATTATTCTCAAAAGTGAGACATCATTTCGATGTTTATGTTTTGTTTCGATTAATGAGTTTTCGATATTCAAAGACTTACGGAATGACTGTTTGTCTTAAGACAGGAAATGATAATAACTTTTACTCTGAAAAGTCAATTGCGATTCAATTCATTGAATTTATTCTCAAATTGAATGCAGTATTCATTTAATTATGAATTTTAACGAATGATTATATAATTAATTGATTTATTAATTTTGTTAAATGTTTATTAATTTTATTCAAATTAATTGTTAATCAAACGTAAACCTGGAGTACGGGCTAAGTCCGCATTGAAACCCATGATTAGTCGATTTCTTCCCATTGTTTCAATAAATTTTTGCATTTCTTTTATCGCATGCTTTTGACGGATAACTTAAACCGATTCCCAATTCCTTTTCGCATAATTGTTATATAAATTTCATGTGAAATGCATTTAAAGACTATTTATAAATATATATAAAGTTATTATTTTTTGAAATGGAAATGATTTTCTAATTTTACTTTCAATCTGTGAATTAATATTTCCTTCATTTTTGAAGTTTTCAAACGTTTTTATTTACATTTAATTGTAATTTAAGTTTGTTTTCGTATATTTCTCTCTCTTTATCGCTCTGTCTGTGAATCGCATTTTGAAAATCATTTTTCATTATATTTATAATTAATTAAAATTTAAATTCATTGAAATTAATAATTGGTTTCGTTTTTTATGAGTTTATGTCAATTATTATATGAAAACCCATCGAAAAAGCGCTGATATTTTGAAGAATGAATTTTTTGCGATTGAAATACTGATGAAAATAATTTTTATTAAATCCAAAACTAAAACAAAACGAAAACAAACAAAAAAATTATTTCTGAGATAAGAGTTATATTTGAAAAATAAATTTTTAGAAATGAGTTCTTTTCATCGAATCTGTTATTGTTTTTCTTCAGTAAAAACCTCTGTATTTATAAAATACTTCTCAAGTCTTCTCTCAAATCGACTCAATTTTCGGTATCGAAAGAGAAGTAAAAAGTTTTGCGAAAATTTCTCCCAAATGTGTGATAAAAAACAAAAGAATTTCTCGTATTTTCAGTCAATATATTCGACGATTAGTTCCGTTTCAGACCTCAAAACCAATATCTCATACAATGATTACATTTATTCTCAAACATTGGCTTTCATTCAAAACTAGACTGACCAGGTCATTTTTCGAAAATTAAGTATTTTGCATGGAACAAATAAGTACAAATAAGTACGCCGCAATTTTTGTAGTAGATCAAATTTATTTTGTTTGTTTAGTACTAGGTTGACTTTATAAGACTCATTTCCACTTGCTTTTGTACTTATTCATGAGAATATATTTTATTAAAATCATTATCGAAAATGGATAAATGTTCTAAAATGGAATAAATCATCATTGTTATGCTAAAAACAAATGAATGCGAATTTATACTTATTTTATTTTGCACTTGGTTAAAGTTCTTTATATTTCTGATCATACTTTCTTTTAAACTTCAAACGTGTTCATGATTTTGATGTAAATTATAGCAATTTTTACAAATAAGTACGCTCTATGTACTTATTCATAATGGCTAATCACTAAGTACATTTTCTCAAAATAAGTAAAATACTTACTAAATAAGGGCATCTGGTCAGTCTAAGTGTGACCAAAATATTTTGGAAGAATCAATTATATTTCAAGCGAGAATCAAGAGCAAAACAAGGACACATTGTTTTTCGCAAATATATATATATACCTAACACAACAACTAAGTATCACACTTTCAGATCTTATATCTCGGTAACCTGTGAACCGATTTCGGTATAACTTTGAACATAAATACCCTATCTCCCCAGAATTGTCATATCAAAAAATTATCAAATAACCATAGTGGTAATTTTTCTAAATAAACCGAAAACCTAAATATTTGAATATTTTAGGAGTTTTTATCAAAATTGAAAGTGATCACAAACATTTTTTCTCGTGTAAATATCAAAGGAATCACCCATAGGAATGTAAATGTATTAAGATGTATTAATGTATGAAACAACATTTAAAATCAAATGGAATTAATTTATCTCAAAAGTTAGCAATTTGAGTTCTTTGGGTAATTATAAGAAATCTTTACAAAAATTATCCTCAGCTTTTCATCCAAATTCTTTTCACAGTTCCAGTTTCTCCTATCATCAGCAATCTATCCTTAGTTTGAAAATTAATATCTACCTTCATTCAGTTTAATAAAAACATGATAATAGTACAAAAAAAAGTGAAATTTAGTTTTTCATAATTTTTCATAAGTTTCCACTATGGAAATTTGATTATTTTATAGTATGACAATTCTGGGGAGATAGGGTATTCATGTTCGAAGGTATATTAAAATCGGTTCACAGGTTACCGAGATATAGGACCTGAAAGTGTGATACTTAGTTGTTGTGTTAAGTGTATATCATTGATTAGCTTGGGCAAAGATCGATTCGATTAATCATCAATGTTTTAAATTAACTTACTGAAAAGTGGGCATGGCAGTGTTTCATCGTTGTAGAAAAGAATTGGATGGGGACAATGCCAGAAAACTCTTTTTATATTTGATTCTTGCAGAGCCGGGTAAACAAATAATTCGTCGCTAATAATTAAATCAGGTTTTAAAGAAATTAGGATTTTTGAGACAAATTTATTCTTGAAATATGTTTGATTCAAAATATAAAAAGCAAATTCGATATTAAAACATTTTAAATAATTTATCCAACTGGAATTTAAGTTTTTAGTTAGAATATTCCCATAATTATAGAATAACTCATCAAAATTTGTATCATCTTGATAATTATTCAAAATTGAATTGAAATCATACTCCTCGATCAATTTTGATCTTGTTTCATTTATAATAAAATAGACATCATGTCCTCTTCTTCTCAATATCAATGC
>JAQGAJ010000221.1:0-18414 GCA_034689365.1 Liebstadia similis | reverse complement strand
ATTATTACTTTTAATATAAAAAAGACTACAATTTTATGACAAAAATGGTCTGAATCTCAGAACCGCTTCAAAGTTCAATTCGTGCCAATCATTCGACTCAACGATAGTATTATATTTCATCGCATTTCAATCAAAATCAATAAAAAGGTTTATTTAGTTATTGTTGTGTTAGAACTGAACCGTCAGTTGAATCGAAAGATCGTTCAGAAGATCGGATCCATTGTTCGCTCCAAGAAGTGTACGACAAGTGCCTAACACTGACTGACCCTCGCGTTTGATCTTTCAATCAAAATGTTTATCGAAACCCAATTCAAGTGCCGGTCATTTGCCATAAGAACACAAACTCGACGTTCATTTGAAAGCATTTATTGATAGAATGACTCCTTTTTCTAATGAATGATATAATTATATAATAAGTCAAATAAATGTCAAATAATTGTTAAATTTTAAACTAATTTATTTTTATCCTAAGTTTTTCCAAATATTTTTCATTTTTTGTGATTATTTATACGCAAAACAAATCATTAAATCTGACGATAAAATACTCGAATGACTTAAATAACTTTAAACATCTCAGAATCGGTGGTCGACTAATGCATATCGTAAGGGTTGGCCAGCGCTAACTCGGGTTCGCCGTAACCCAACTCTTCAGGAGTACTGATCCCGAGTTCGTCCAAAGTCGGTCTAATCTCTTGAATAATATACGGATATATCTCCGGATTTCCGGTGCTCTTCATTTTGATTGCTTCGAGGTATCGGACGGCTAGCGAGTGGTCATTGACCCGACGGCAGGCCTGAAGGGCTGCGGTCACGACCTTTGGCTCCGGAACCAAATCCATTCCATGCATATCATTGATCGCTTTCCTTATTTCCCAGCCATCGATATCTTTGCGGTTAAAGTAATTGATGTATCTCTGGTCGAACTCTTCTTCGGTTTCTTTGCGGCCGTGTTTAGGAACAGCTAAACCGGGATTGGGATCAACTCCTCCGCTGCTCAGCGGTCGTACTGTTCAACAGAAATCATTATTAAAGACATTTAAATTGATTTGATTCTAATGAATGGAAGGGAAGGCTATCGACAGTCTTGAGATTCATTTGATCCCAAAGTTTGTAATCAATAATCAATTGAAATGAAGATAAAAATGTTATTACGAGTGATGGCATTCAAAGTACGGATTTTGACCGCATTTCTGGCCAGAGTTGAGACCACAAAACGGCTGAACATTTCGATGATCTCTGCTTTGATTTAAATTTTGTTTAATTAGTTTAATATTTAATTAATTGAATCAAAAATACTTACGATTTGTTTGTTTGTCTTCAATGAACGTAATGGCGATCGAAGTGAAGATCAGTTCAAACAATACGTCAAACAATTGAAATCACATTTGACTGAAAGGCCATTAAAGGGACGCCAACTTTGAAACACATGTTTTGATCTCTTGAGCTCTTGATTGCGGTCACTCTTCAGAGATGGACAAGGATTTGGTCAACAATCAGGTCTGGGATCTCATCTCAAGACAATTGACTCACTTTTGATTGACTTTTAGATCATTTCTATGCGAAAAAATGTCAAAAGTGTTAAGCGTTTGGTTAAACAGAAACTCAATAAACAAATCCAAAGATTGGAACAAAGGCTGAAGAAGTAAGTCTCGAGGAATGGTCTCGCCTTCCAATGTCTAACAGTTCTTTGATTGTTCCCAAGAAATGCATCCAATCATAAGTTAGAGAATAAAATCAAACACAAAAGGAATGAATTGATTGCCATAAATGGTGTGAATGTCGATGAAGTGTCCAAACAGTCACTCATTGAGTCCAAGAAGCACTTCGAGGACATCATCAGAAGTGTATGTTATTATCAATCGATTGTAACATTTTATTAATCGTTTAGTATTAGAGTCAAAGCAGTCCTGAATCGCGAGCATTGGCCAGAATTGCGAGCAATGAATGTATTGAGAAAGTGGTCAACAAATTCAAAAAAGATAATCCCGATTGTGAACAATGGTTGTCCTCACAGATAGAGCTTTGGCAGCAAAAGAAGTCTTTGAAACGAAATAAAATTATGAAAAAGAAAGGTTTACTCAATGAAACTGAAAGTTCTGAGAAATCAAATGAAGACAAACCTAAAGATAATTTAAATCCAAATAAAACACATTCCAAGACTTCGAAGATTGGAGACAAAAATGAGAACAAAAGAAAACAAAATGAGAAAAATAAGAACTCGAATGCTATGGAATCGGTTCCTAAAGTTCAAACTAAATCCGAAGAGAAAGTCGAAGAAATAAAACCAAAATCTGATCCATTCTTCTTATCGAATGACTCGAATTCAAATGAAGACGAATCGGATCACAACTCAGATGACGAAAGAAAAGAAAGCCATTCGAGGAATAAAAACTTTGATCGAAATAAAGACCAAAAGAGGGTTCGATTCGCGAAATCTATGGGAAATAGTTATCGAAAGCCAACGAATGCTAAGAAACCATTATTTAGAGGAAATAAATCGGAATCTAAACCAATGCCTAAAGGTTTTGATCTAACATTTCATTTGTTCTTTGATTTAAATTGAATTTTATTACAGAAAAGAGTTTCAAAACTGCGGCCAAACATCGATCGACAAGAGAGAAGAAAGAGAAGAATCTTCACCCGTCGTGGTCCGCAAAACTATCGGCTAAAGACAAACTGAAAATCGATTTGAATCAAAAACCAATGGCAAAGATGATTAAGTTCGAGTAATTTATTTAAAAATTTGGTTTATAAACAATTTATTGGATTATATTCTTTACAAACAAACCTAAAACTTAATAAAATCATTCATGACTTGCAATTGAGTCCCGAAATTGATTTCTTCAGACAATAGTTAGTTAACCTTAAAAGCGAGTAATGAATTGTGTATTGAATCACAAGAGCGCCGAATCCTTTGAATAGACCCGAACGGCCCTCTTCTCTGACTATTGAGTGGAAACAATCAGTGGGAGAGTCATAGCTCGAAGTGATCGAAGTGACGGCATTCGACTTATCGACGCTATCGATGATAGTTCGGGTCCCCTGAAGATAGAGTCTGTCGGATGAGGCAAATCAGTATCGAGTGATATGTCTCTCATTTCAATCAATACCTCGTTAAGACTGTGGACAACGGGAATAGCATTATGTCGGCCAACAGTTGTCCCCAAAAACCTGACAAAACATCTCTGTATTTAGTCTTATATTTAGTGACATTTTCTGAATCGTTTGAATCGGAATCGTTTGAGACAAGTATTAAGGCTTTGCTGACACCACTGGATATGAAGTAATGGCTCATATGGTATGCCAGAGTCGGTCCGCATAAGAGCCAAATCGGAAGCTTTCGGTCCATTTTCCAGAGCATCAGTCGAACGAAACCCTCTTTTACTGAATCAAAAACACCGGGACTTTCGCTGGCGATCGAACTCTGGACAGTTTCGCAACAACTCGAGCACAAGAACGGAGTGACTAAGACTATGGAAACCGATTTTAAGGCCAAGTGTTGTAATACAGACTCAAAAGTCAACCGTTTTTCACTCAAATTCCTAAAAATCATTGAATGAAATCAATTTGAATCGAGAGAAAGAATATCTAATAACCTGACACAAGAAGTGAGTTCACAGATAACCGATTCGATGCCGATATGAATGGCTTTAGTGATGAAAACACTTGTAATCCCTTTCCAGAGAACACCAAAACCTTGTTTGGACTGAAGACGATATAAGAAACCGATGACAGAGAACGGCAGTAAGTGATAGCAACTACTGTTTCGGTTGACCTGTCATTGACCGCAAAGAATTAAATGCCAGTCAATTACTTCCCAGATCTTAATTACTTGAGTTTGTCTTCTGATAACAATCAATGGATGAGTTAGTGATTGACTGAAGGCATTGACTGAGTCGAGGACAACGACCGCTAACTTGATCTCTGGTTCGGAAACATCATTGGACAGCACTTTAGGAGAGGACTCATTGGATTCATTGGTCGGATGAACGGCCAGGAGTTGAGACGTCGAAGAATCTGTCGATCTTTGACTGACATTGAACTCGACTTTACGTCTTTGAGGCCGACCGGCGCCCGAAGGCGAGCCTAACCGCCATATCTCGAGGTCCTGACCTTCGCTTAGATCTCTTGACCACAAATTATCTGACATTTGGTTTGTTTACCGAACTCTTTGAATGACATTTAAACCGAGAGACGAGTCGTCAGTCTCTCCACAAATGACGTCAAACAGAGTGAAGAGAGTGTCGGATATGGATGTAAGCGACGTGTCTTCAGTTGGTCTCGACCTCGAAGACAATCGGATCGATGGTATCTCTCATAAGGATAGCATCACTTTCGAGGGTAAGTCAGACAACCATTACATCCACTTATAGCTAATTTTGTTACGAACGACCAGTTCTTCATTTGGTCAAAGAATGTCAGTCACAACACGGCCTCAAACACGGCGATTATCAACGGTATCGTCAGTATTGCAGTCGTCGTCTTCGGCGGATAAGACGGTCACTCAATTTCGTTCAGAGCACTGGAAAGAGTCGGTCGACATTCCAACAGAAACTAGTGACCAATCAGATGGTGATGGAGGCCAACAAGACTAAGAAAGACCCGCTTCGATATCTTCTAATACCATTGATGTCGGCCGAGCGTTGTTGGGCTCACGCCATGCAATTGAAACAAGAGGCCAATACTGAACCGCGAAAGAAGTTTCATCTGATCCGCAAATACAACAAAGCAGTGAAATATGCACAGAGTTTACAATCGATTTGCAACTCGAGTCCCAAATGTGACGCCCGAACCAAACTCGAGGCCAGCGCTTACGCGGCATATATGAGTGGACTCTTCTATTTTGAGACCGAAGAGTGGCAAAAGGCTAACGAGTATCTGAAGAAATCGCAGACCATTTACGAAAAGCTGTTCCAAGCGATCAGTGATGAGGAAGTGGCCAATCATTACAAACAAAGATGCGATGAAATAAAGCCTACTCTCAGATACTGTGCTTTCAATATCGGAGACCAAGATATTGGAAATCAGGACTTAATTAATAAAATGCAGAGCGAAGCCGATGAAGTGGATGACCAACTCCTGGCCAACAAATTAGATGTAAGTTCTTTTGCCGAGAAATCGAATGAATTTAAAATTTTCTCTGATTTGATAGCAATTAATATTCCAAACCCGAGAGAAACAGTCGGCGATTCTAAGCGAAGTCCAATGGTTGGGCAAAACTCTTGTAGTAAAACAGGAAAAGATCAGAAACTTTTTGCTATTATTGCAAGACTTGGTGTCCTCTCAAACATCGAAAGTATCGCAATTCGAGAAAATGTTGTTCGAGTGTCGCGATTGTCTTCAACTGCTCAGGGAATCCAATTCGGAAAAGAGTGCTCTTTATTGCTATCTGTCTTACCTAAGACTTGATCTGACGGTTCGCCGGAATCTACAGCTTATAAAGACTTTGCGTAACTCTTCAGATATGATCCGTCCGTTCGAAACAATTATCGGAAGTCTTTCCGAAATCCAATCTTTGCCTTTAGATCAATATTTTCCTTCAAATTCTGAAATCGAGAAGTTTCTCAATCAAATCGAGGCGAAGATATTTGTTTTCAAGGCATTCCGTTGTTATCATATCGGGAATGTGGCCAAAAACAACTGGAAAGAGTCGGTGGCATTGCTTCACCGGTCGGCTCAGTATTGCGAGACTGCCCTCAAAGACAAAAATACCCCTAAAGTGAGTGATTTTTTAAATCCATTGAATTGGTCTCTAAATCGAAAGATTGAAATCAGGAAATGGTGGAAGAGTTGAAGCAATTGCTGGCCAGAGCCGAGTCCGATAAGTTTACCACTTATGCCAGTTGTCTGATGAAAGACGAGACTACTTCCGAACCAAAAGTCAAGACAAACTCGGTATTCGTCAGATTCGTAATTATATAGAGATTTTATTTTATTTTTCATCACTTCTTAGCCATTGATATCACGTTTGGACGCATACCATGAGGACAATGAGTTACTCACCGGTTCTTCATATTTGGCTCATTTCCCGCCAGAGTTCCGACCGATTCCATGCAAACCCTTGTTCTTCGACTTAGCTTTAAATCACATAACCTTCCCGTCACTCGAAGCAGAAAAGGCTAATCAGAAAGCGAGTGGAATCACGGGATTAGTGAAGGGATGGCTCGGGGGTTGGCGTAAGTGATGTCCACAAAAATCGAATCGAATTTTGTACTCAATTGACATTTGAATTGAATATCGGAATAAAATTATAACAAAGTTTTAATTAAAAACATTACTCTTTAAACAACTTTCAAACCCATTCTTTTGGGTTTTTAAGAACCTCAAGAAGTTTTGATTCTTTAGAGTCGGGTTCGGGTGAATGACAGTATTGCCATTTGGCCACCAATGGAAGTGACATAAGAATACTTTCATATCTCGCCCCCGGAGTGAAAAGTCCAAACTTAGTTCCCCTGTCGTAGATGAGGTTGAACTCGACGTATCTGAAACAAAGTCAATGTCAGATCGGAACTGATGGACATCTCTTCTATACCTCCCGCGCCTCAAGAGCTGCCACTGTCTGTCCGCATAGGAATACCCTTTATTGACATTCTTGTTGACTATCGGCACATAACACGGGATAATAGCATCGGCGCAAGACTTGACGAAATTGAACGCTTCCTTTTGATTCGGATAATCGATGTCATCAAAGAATAAGCCACCGATTCCTCTGCGGATACGACCAAATCAGTTGAGAAGTGATTACAATTATATGAAATACCGGCTCTCCTGGCGATGATTGATATAGAAGTACTGATCGCACCATTTCTTGAACTTCGGATAATACTCTTTGTTATGTGGATCGCAAGCCTTCTTCAAAGTCGTGTGGAAGTGTTTGGCATCACTTTCATCGAGAATATATGGCGTCAAATCAGTTCCGCCGCCGAACCACCAGTGCTTCTCATTATTGGTTTTGTCGTCGACTTCGAAGTATCGATAATTGAAATGAATGGTCGGAACGTTTGGATTTCGGGGATGTATTACAGAACTGATACCACACGCAAAGAACTCCAACTGAGCGTTCTCTTTGAAGGGTTTTCCTCTGCCTCTCATTTGCTGAGCGGCCGGCGCCGGAAGATTGCCGAAGACCACAGATATATTGACGCCGGCCTTTTCAAACACCGATCCGTCTTCGATCACACAAGTGATTCCACCGCCGCCTTCCGCACGAGTCCATCGATCGACTCTGAATTGTACCGAATCGTTACGGCCGTCGATATCATTGTCGGCCTTATTTTCGATGGTCTGTAACTGATCGCAGACTTCTTTTTGTATTTTCATTACAAATAATTCAAACTTTGATTTCATCGATTGGTTCTTCAGTTCATCCAAAGGGGTGAGAGTTTGAGCCATAAAATTACTTCCAATATCTTCTGAGTCTTTAGACTTCCAAAACATTAATGACATTAAAACTGCAGAACTTTTACCAAATCTCGACAAATGCTTTGCGACCGGCTTTGAGTGGAACCGCTTTCGAGTCGATGTGAAGACAACACTCATTTGTTTTGTCACAACTCTTCCGAAATTGACGAACATTTTGGTTGATGTGAATCAGGTATCGGTTCCACAAGTGATACAATCAAAGAAGTACTTAATCACCTCTTTTTATTGAATTACTTCTTATCACAAATTATCAAAAGTCGAGTACTTTTAGGACTAAACTAGTGATAAATGAGTGAAGAGTCAGATCTGGTATTCAGAGCTCGGGTTCGGTGGTTAAGCATATGGTGTGCGGACACACATGTGATGAATGTCACGAATCTCTTATCCGATTATAAATGACTTTTCACTCAAATAATGGATCACTTGTTTGGCTGACTATAAGTAGTCAAAGATCTAAGTCTTTATCGGAAATAACAGTTCCGGTCAAACAAAATAGAGATCAACCCTTCCGTCGACCGAACAATCAGTTATTGTTTAGACGATTAATGTGAATAACAATTAGAACTTAATTACAATAAGTTTTAAATCAAAACACTTTTCAGATGTGATGTCAGTCAATGACAATGAGATTGTGGCGGTATTTGCAAACTGAAGACATCACTAAACAAATCATTCAAATATCACTTCTTTATATCTTATCAAAGATTTAATTTGCATTTTATTAATGAAAATATCATTTGAAAGCCGAGACACTTGTGGTCAGAGTCTGTTCCGACGGTCGGATCGATGAGCGCAGAGACGGCTCTGTATTCAGAAGTGTTTTCAATGACATCGAGTCTTATGATTGAAATGTTTATGATTTCATTGAATTAAATAAGATTTTTGAGGAAACAAAATGATTGGTTGAATATCACAAATGACAGCATTACTGAAGAATAAATCATTTTTGTGGACATTTGTCCGTCGATTAACTTATGGCCAAAAAGACATCGAAATGTTTACCAAAATTTTAGGTCAGAATAGTGTGAAAACCGAAGATTTGGATTCTTATAATACCGATTGGTTGAACACACATAAGGGTATGATTTGATCCCATTGTGACCATTATTACCATTGTTTGACTGAATGTCCATTTGTTCCAAAGGTTACTCTGAACTGGTATTAGAACCAAAGTCTACTAAAGAAGTGTCAAAACTGATGACATATCTGAACGACAGATCACTTCAATGTGTGATTCAATCGGGAAACACATCACTAGTGGCCGGCGCTGTTCCCGTCGGCAAAGAGATTATTATATCGATGGCCAAAATGAATGTAATCGAGTCTTTCGACTCAGACTCGGGAATACTTGTCTCACAAAGTGGTTCTGTTCTTCAGAACTTAGAAGAATATGTTAATCAAAGGGGTTATATAATGCCCTACGACTTGGGGGCGAAGGGTTCGTGTCTGATCGGCGGTAATCTGGCCACTAATGCCGGTGGACTTCGGTATATCCGTTATGGCTCTTTGCACGGGAGTGTTCTCGGGGTTGAAGTGGTTCTACCGAACGGTCAGATTCTTGATTTGATGAATACTATGCCTAAAGACAATACTGGATATGATTTGAAGCAAATGTTTATCGGTTTGTCTTAAACTTTGATTCCATTGTTTAATAATTATTGATTAAATACTAGGATCTGAAGGAACTCTTGGAGTGATAACCAAAGTAGCGATTCTGTGTCCGCTCAAACTCAGACACCAAACCATTGCTTTGCTTTCAGTACAAAGTTATGAAAAGCTTCTGAAGATCTATAAGAAAGTGAGAATCGAATTAAGTGAATATCTCACGGCCTTCGAGATGATGGACGAGTCATCGATGGACACAGTGGTCACTAATCTGGAACAAAGCCATCCGCTCTCAACTCAGAGTCAGTTCTATGTACTCTTTGAACTGTCGGCCAATGACGGCCAACATATGGACAAACGATTGGCCCAAACATTGGAACAGTTGATGGCCGACAATCTGGTGATCGACGGCACGTATTCGAGTGATGACAACTTTCAGCGGTTCCTTAAACTCAAGTCTTATAGGGAACGCATATCTGAAGGTCTGGTCAGAGATGGATATACCTATAAGTATGACATATCTCTGCCATTGAATGTCTTCTATGAAGTGGTGAATGTGATGAAAGATCGACTCAAAGATACCGAATGTATTCGAGTTTGTGGTTACGGACATATCGGCGACTCTAACCTACACTTGAATATGACATCCAAGACATTCGATCCTCAGATCAAATCACTGATCGAACCCTTCCTTTTTGAATACATTGCCAAATATAGAGGAAGTATTAGTGCCGAACACGGGTTGGGACTCAAGAAGAATAACTACATTCACTTCTCTAAACAAACCGAAGCCATCGAACTAATGAAACAAATCAAACAACTCTTCGATCCGAAGAAGATTTTAAATCCGGGAAAATGTTTACCGAATTAAGGCTTCAATGAAATTAAATTTACCAAAAGTTTAGAATAAAAACTATTTTTTTCTGAATTTAATGAATGAAATAAACCGAAAGTGAAATTATTTTTTATCTGAGTTTCGAAATATTGATGTATTGTCGACGACCTCTTCCGGAGTCCAGAATCGGAACCAATGGGATGCGCACCGGTCTTAAGGGCTTCTACGATCCCCATTAGGCCATTTCCAACTATTTTTATCTCCAGGGAGTTGTATGAATTCCCCTATTGGTCATCTCTGTATAGGTGTTATTAAGAATAACAATCAAAAATCAGTTTAATTGCTATTTTTTGAGTCAAAACAATTGATTTAACTTAATCTTCATTTTAGACTTCATTTGAGGAATAATTCAAAACATATTCTCATTTCAATGAATTTTATTTCAAAATCAAAATTATATTTAAATGTCTTTCAAATAATACAAAGAACTAAATGAGAGTTCACTTCTTCTTTGCCTCTTCGGCTAAATCGGGAAACATTTGACAGAATATCGGGTTTTTAAGGTTATATTTCCACGACTGACGGGCCAATAGCTTCCGGTGTTTCATATCTGTATCCCTTCCCCTCACAGCCCCGTTAGCCAAGTCTTCGGTGACCATAAAACTAAGCAAACCGTTGAGGACAGCGCTGACTGTCCAGAGGGGAGACCAGGACTCGGGATGAAACTCACTCATCGTTAGACATATGCTTTTGTTCACTTCGAAACGTCCGCTCGGAGTCAACATCCGAATGGCCGGAGGTTTGTATGGAAACTCTTTCGGGAAATTCAGTTTCCCGTGATATATACCGCCCGCATATGGACTATCGGGAGGACCCCTCAAGACGTAATGCCACTCAAGAATGTTATCTTCCAATGGATGGGCGGTAATGAAAGGCACCGGTTCTCTGATCAGTTCCATGTAATCCTTCTTCAATCGTCTCTGAGCTACGAATGAGATCTGATTTGTCATCACTCGAACTGATCCGATATATTATATTAACCGATGGTCTCTGATATTAATTATCAAAACTTTAAACTATTTTCAAAATATTATAATCGCGCGAAGAATCTCAACGATTATTAGAAAATGTGTTGGATCTGAGATCTCATAGCTTTGACCGAAAATATCTCTTTAAGTCGAAGTTCCGAACCATCGGCAGAGACTTTGCCGAAAATCATTCCTCTGAAGACATCTTTCCTTAAGAGTCGGTCACAGAATCGGCAAAAGTTTTAGTTTACGTTCTTTTTGAACGACTTCTTAGAGTAAAACAAAACATTAAATTCAAGCAATTGTTTGATTGATTTGATCACAAATTTGAGTTCATTTTACAAAAATAACAATTAAAGTATGTCTTCGGCCGAAGAACCGGAACAAATGGAGTGCCAGCCGTCAGAAGAGACGAGTAATCCTCAGACCAATGATAATCATCAACAGATGGAAAGCGAAACTCCGGTACAGACTGTCAACGGAGAGGTTAAACCCTCTTCGGTAATGGCCTCGACTTCGGTCTCAACGGCTGCCATATCTGTATCATTACATCCATTGGTTATAATGAATGTGTCGGAGCACTGGACCCGAATCAGAGCTCAAGAGAATACCAACGAACAGGTGATCGGAGCTCTGATCGGCCGACAAAACGGTCGCAACATTGAGATAATGAACTCATTTGAGCTAAACTTCGACCGAATTGAAGGACATATTGTGATCGATAAAGACTATTACAATACCAAAGAGGCTCAGTTCAAACAAGTCTTCCCAGAACTAGACTTCTTGGGCTGGTATGCGGGCGGAGGTGTCGGCGACGCTCCCAACGAGTCAGACATGAATATTCACAAACAGATCATTGAACTCAACGAAAGCCCACTCTTTATGAAACTCAATCCATTGGTTTGTCTTTGAATTCCATCTTTGGTTACATTTGATTAAACAGTGAATCCATTTCAGACCCGTCTCACCGGACTTCCTATCAAACTATACGAATCGGTAATAGACTTAGTCAACGGCAACGCAACGATGCTATTCGTTGACATAACCTATCACTTGGCCACAGAAGAAGCCGAACGTATAGGACTCGACCATATGGCCAGAATGACGGCCACCACTCAGTCGGGACAGTCTAACTCTCTGGTGACCGAACACCTCCGCGTTCAGTACAGCGCCGTCAAAATGCTTAGGGATAGGGTTCGACTCATTCTGGACTATGTGAAGGACGTCCGCAATGAAAGTGTCGAATGGAATCACGAGATTCTTCGTCAGACATATAACTTATGCCATCGATTGCCTGTCATTAGTTCAGACAAATTCACTGAAGACTTCTATAACCAGTGCAATGATGTGGCGCTTCTCACGTACTTAGGAATGTTGACCAAAGGATCCAATGATATGAACCAATTCGTCAATAAATTCAATATTCTTTACGATAGACAAGGAATGGGAAGACGTATGAGAGGACTCTTCTTCTGAGTCTTCCCTTTCATTACATTTCTCTTCAGTTAATTAAATAAATAAAATTCGCAAAAAAAAAAATCTATTTAATTGATGTTTTTTTGCATATTTATAATTAATTTGATTACTAATTCAATAAATGCACCGAAACTTCAAAGAGAGAGAGAGAGAGAGAGAGAGAGAGACAGAAAACATAACAGACTTTATGAACGGACCCACAAATTGAGGGGACATTCAGTGATTTGTTTACTTCTCGATTGTCTTTGAAACTGATCCCAAACTATGCCGAAGATAAGAAGAGCTCGATCTAAGCCACCGCCTGAAGGATGGGAACTAATTGAACCGACTCTCGAAGACTTGGAGGGAAAGATGAGAGAAGCAGAGACTGAGTCGCACGAAGGGAAGCGACGAACCGAGTCTTTGTGGCCAATCTTTAAGATTCATCACCAGAGGAGTCGTTATATCTTTGACCTCTTTTATAAACGAAAAGCCATTTCCAAAGAGCTCTTCGACTATTGTGTTAAACAACGGATCGCAGACCAGGCGTTGATCGCAAAATGGAAGAAACAAGGTTTGCATCGGAGGTCAATCACTGTTTATCTCTTGGTTTTTCTTCGTATAGGTTATGAAAACCTCTGTTGTTTGCGATGTATTCAAGTGAGAGACACAAACTTCGGTACGAACTGCATCTGTCGGGTCCCGAGAGAGAAACTCGAAGAGGGGAAGACAATCGTCGAGTGTGTCCACTGCGGGTGTCGCGGATGTTCCGGATAGAGATGTAAGGCTTCGCTCGGTTTAAGTCATTCATCGATTATTTTATTTTTTAATTTTCGAAAACGATTTGTCGTTTTCACTACAGTTTCATCGAAACGTAAAATAATTTTCACTAAAATTACAATAAAAGACATAATCGTTGGAAACACTATAAGACTGTATTCACCGAACGTTTAACTCGTTTTATATTAAACTAAATAAATGCAGAAATAATTGCTTTAATTGACTATTGATTGGCAGCAATGAGACGATTGAAAGACTAATTGTTAGTTCTAAGGATACCGAACCTAATCCTCAACTGTTCGAAGAAGACAAAAGTGAGAATAGTCTGCGGCGCCAGTCGTACGAACGCCGGTACGTATCCCTTGAAGAAGCCGAGGGGTCCCGACTGTCGGAACAGTAAACGAATGCAATGACCGATACTCTGGTATTCGTTTGGCGAAGCATTCATTAAACGAGTTTTGAGAACATCCAACTGTCATAAGAAGAGGTCAGACATCTATCGAATATTTTCGATAACATACCGGTTGAGTCAAAGTCGTGGCCACAGCTCCGGCCAAAGTGCTGGCCGTGAAATGAGTCAAAAGGTTGTCCTCGAAAATGTTCGGAACTTTATTCATAAGAAGATATTTGAACTGATCATAAGTCGACAACTAATGGCAAAAGAGTTTTAGTTGACTGACAAATGAATGACGACATACCTGTCCGATAGTCATGAGGACAGCCCGTGTTGTAGCCATTGACGTGCCGTTGAACAAGGATTTGATGCCTTCTCGTCGGTACACTTGAATGAGACCATCGATGGCGTGTTTATAGTTTCGTCTTTGATCGGGCGCTAACTTAATATCATTTTGCATCCGGACGTTAACCATATCGGCCGGAGTTCCTGATTATCAATAAACAAATAAATTTCATGTCATTTGATAATTTATTTTTACCGATGAAACCTCCGGCGGCTCCAGAAATTCCTGCCAAGAGTACACCCGTAGATAGAGAAATAGGTTGGCCATCCTTCGAGACCTTCTGTTTGGACACTTCGTAAATACCGAATCTGGTGGTTGAGTACGTCAATTGTCTCAATAGAGAAGCTGTCAGTCCGTTATAGAGAGCCAGAACTCCTTCACTTCTCACAATGAACAGAGTGTTGGCGATCAGACCGGTCTGAGTCGGTGCCGATCCTCCGCCCGAACTCACTCGCGATGCCGTTTGTAAGTGAACTTTAAGCAGATCTAACGGATGAGTACAACACGCGGCCCCAGCACTGGCCACACCTCCGAAGTACCACCGAGAGAGACGATTCGAACCGGTTGTCATGTCTTGAGTTATGGATCAGTTCCAAGTGATTAACAATTAATCACTTTATCACAAATGTTTGATATTTGCAAACATTTAGTGAAAATAAATTTTCCTTATTTTTGATTTAAAAAAATGTTAACAAACGATAATTGAAGACAATTATCCAAACAATTGTCGACAAGAATATCAATGGATTAGTGGAAGACTTCAGTGACTTCAGTGATGACAAATCAGAACCGTTTCAGAGATAATCGACTTTAAGTACAAAACAATTGAAAGTCATTTGAAAGCATTGGCTCTGAAGTGGATTACGAAATGTGTGATTGACTGCAAAGCAAGTGATCGACAATCAAATGATGTAACTTTGGATCAGCTCATAGACGATAACACGTGAGGTCTCATGTATTCCACTGAAGACCTGATTAATGGTTAAAATCCATGTCAATTGTCTGATTAGTGGATCAGTTAATCACTTCTGTGACTCTCCTCTGCTTTCAATCAATACATTGTTTTTGAAGAGAGTTTTGTTTACACAACCACTCAAACGAGTCATCTGTCGGTTGACCGCAAAGAATGTCTTCGCGATGGTCAGTAGTGGTCAGACCCGATACGTTCAGTACTAAACATTTACATATCATAGGTATCCGCGATATGTTTTGGGTAATCCTCAGCTTCGGATCTTTTTGCCCGACTTCTGGATGATTATGAAGAAACCGAAGGATCCGTTGCCTCAAAACAAACTCGAGTTCAAAGTTCCGGTTCAGTAAGTATTTGTCACTTTTGACCAATTAATATGAAGACTATTTGATAACTAATGTCACCAATCGTTGCAAAGTATGACCAAATGGGATGTAAAGAACTATTTGGAGAAAATCTATGAAATACCTGTCGTTAGCGTCAAAACACATGTCATGTGCGGAGACATAACTAAAGCTCCCGGAAAGACATATCTGATCAAAGAAGAAGACTATAAGATAGCGATCGTTGATTTGGTAACCAATTGTTATCATGTCTTCCATTGATCTCATTTTTCCTCTCTTTCAGCCAAAAGACATGAAATTTGAATTTCCGGACTTATTCCCGAAGGAAAAGATGGATATCGTCTCCAAAGACTTAAAGGGCGCCGAAAAAGAGGTCCAATTCGGCGAAATGAGAGAAATCCGCAAAAATCATAAGAATAAAAGACATAACGTTCCCGATTGGTTCGGGATATGATATGATATGATCTTTGGATTATTTATTAGATAAAAATTTCATTGAAGTACTGAAGCAAAGCGATAGATATGAACGGCTTTATTAGCGCCGACGGCCAGCATCGGTGCCGCAGTATTCCAGGCTATGCCGGCGCCCGCTTTCATTGGCTCATCCATTAGTATCTGAATCACAATTAATAGATTTTGTTTTACATTGAATTTATAACTAATAAATACAATAAATACCTGATTTGTTTTGAGGTTTTGGACGCGAACCGAACTATTCGGTCGACCTCTGGTCGCAACTATATTGGAATCAAAGAATCTGATCGTTTGGGAACCATTTGAATGAGCTTTTCTTCGTTCAATCGGCAAACTATTGAAACAATAGATATTACGAACCATTAGTGAATAGTTATCGCAAACCTTGAGAGAGATGTGTCCCAAAAGAATATATCACTTCCGGCGACGCAACCGATGCACAGACTGTTAGTCGGAGACCAGTCGGCGCTCAGAAGTGGATATCGATTGCAATCGCATGACATCACCGGTCGTTTCGTCTGACAATTATAGAAACGAATGATTCCTTTCTTTTCGGCGATGAATAACTGAATAAAACAAATGTCAGACAAAGAATCTAAAACTTATTCTAAACTGACTTTATTTGGATCTGATTTATGCCATTTGACACTAACTCCGGCCGAAGTGAGAGTCAGTTGCGCTGAAAGTCGTGCGCTATTATCAGAGACTGTCCAAAGACAACAACTGCAGTCATCACTAACCGAAGCCAAAGTCTGACCACTGATTGGCTCGAAAGCGATATCATTAATGAAGTCCGTGTGCTTTCGAAGATGTATTAAATCGACGGCCGGTTCGCCTGAATTGAGATTAGACTGAAGAATGCGAATATCGAAGTGATGAGTGGCCACCGCCAGCTTCAGACACGAAGCGATGGCACTCAACTCAGTTTCGGGACTCAAACAAATCGCCGAACATTTGACTCCAATTATGAATTCGTGAATCAATTCGTAGTCGAAATTGGAGTCAAATCTATCGTCACTTATCCCAAGTTTGGCCGCAAAGACCTTAGAATTGGACTCAAATAGTAATAAGTGATTGAAAGACTTGTCTGAAGTAAGTGACACCGCATTGACCACATCGGGACTCACTATAGAGTTCCGCACGTAATGAACCGATTGGTCAGCTTTGATGGCTTTCGAGTCTTCAGTTGAGAGGTTAGAGATATTAAGGAATGCCATCCAAGGAATGATCTGAAGAGTGGTCTGAAGAGTGGTCTGTCGGCGATCAGTGAAGAGTCAGTCAATGACATAAACAAAGCTTTTGATTGGATTAGAGTTGTGTTTGAATTTCGGTCAAACCTTTTGAGCCATCTTTTTGTCAATTCATTTATTACGTCTTTGGAACCGCTTGTGATCATCGGATCAGATGATGGTTAGTGACCACAGATTTTGTGAAAACGCAATTGAGATGAGTTGTAAACCATTGGCCAAACAATCATTCGGGAGATGTGACCGAACCCGCTATGACTCTGACCGCCGTCGGACGTAATGTGTGGTCAGAAACGTATCTTTTGTTTTGAGCCAAACAAACGGTTAAAACTGTTGAAATCATCAGACGATAGCTCTAGAAGTGAACCGAAGAGACCCGAAGACAACCCAAGACTACCGATAACCAGATATGGCTTCTTATGACGTGGAAGAGATCCTCGACTCTCGGAAGAAGGGAAACAAAACCGAATATCTGGTCCGTTGGGCGCCGACCTGGGAATCGGAAAAGAGTCTCAACTGTGCGAAACTTCTTAAAGAGTTTAAGCGAAAGAATGGTGAAGAAGATGAACAGAACGGAGACCACGATGAAGATGAAGATGATGAAGAAGACGAAAAGGTGGCCAACACTTCGAAGAGAGGTACTCCGCGAAAGGCCGCTCGTCAGGGAACACAGAAGAGAAAAGCCGCGGCCAAGGGATCCGCTAAGAAGACCAAAAGGCGTCGCCGATAAGCTCTGGACACTCAGTTCGGGCCGACCGGTGTTGTCGTCCGATCTCATAGATTAATACATTTAATCCATTCAATAATTTTAATTCATTTCTAATGTCTTTTAATATATATTCGTTTTGAAAAACATTTTCTTTTAATTTAGTTCTGGTTTTTGTCTTAAATTCAATTAAATTTCATCAAAATCTCGATTTGTTTTACATTTTCATCATTTATTTTATTCAATAAACTTTCTATAAAACGATTAATCGCTCGATAATTGATTAAAATAATTGGCGCCAATCGACAAATACAGACGATTCGGACACAATTCGGGACTCATTAAGACATTTGTCACCGAATTAGACCATTGTTTGGATGTAATCATTGAGTGATAGCTTCTGTCCTCTCATTCATACCGTTTTAGTTCATAATAAATGCCTAAATCAATCAAATTATCGGTTATTTTAACGATTCATTTATATTATCGACCGAAGAATCAAAGAAAGGAAAAGATTCAATACATTAATGGCTTTTCGATTATAAATCAAAATAAATTAAATAATAGTTTAGAAGTAAATTATAATCGAATTGCGATAGAAATGCAATTTTAATTAATATTAACTAAAGTTAGAGAAAATACTGATTCAGTGTTTTTATATTTGTTTTATACTATAATAAATTGTATTAACAATTATTCGTTTGAATTACCATTTAATCTATAATTATCTTAATTTAATGGACAAAGAATTGAATCAATTGAGTAATAATCAATTGGTTTGAGAATATTACTAATCATTATTAGTAAT
>JAQGAJ010000220.1:0-18457 GCA_034689365.1 Liebstadia similis | reverse complement strand
ATTCAATTGAAACCAAAAATAATATAAATGCGATTCAAGAATGACTCAAATTAACTTATATTGAATTAGAGGAATAACTCGGAGCCAATCACACAATTGATTCAATTGGTTTGGACTTCGCTATCGAGTGGTTTGAAAACGTAAAAACTTTTATCGCTCTTAAATGCGATACCAATGGCTAGAAATTGGATCCAAATATCATTTCATATGAAGAGTACAAAAGTTTTCAATAGTTTTATCACAAGTTTTTATTAGTTCATAATCTCATAGATTTGGCGCTCGTTTATCGCAAATCTTCAATCGAGAGATGTTTCAAATTCAAGTCGTTTTGTTACGTGATTTCGATTATTAAACGCATGAATTCGAGTGATTTTAGACAATAAATAATAGATTATATGAAACTTTTGCAAAACGTTTCGTCAAATTTCATAAAATGAGGTAAAAATCAAAAACTAAAAACACAGAAAATCGTGTAAAAATGCAAACAAACATTAATAAATCATTTATATTAAATAATTTGATAACATTTGAAAGGTTTAAGTGCTTTTGATATCACATTTAGTGCAACCATTCCTTCTCTTATATGTCTCGGTATCGACAAACTGGCGATTCATTGATCTTTCAATGGAATTATTTGCGGAAAATCACTGAAAACAACGAATCAGTTGATCGTTAATGATATTAGTGATGATATTAGCGCCTAATGACTGCATTGACACCGAAATAACAATAATCTGCAAATTGTGTGACTCATTGACAGTACTTATTTGCCTTTCAATGCCTAAAATTTAATTAAAAATCAATTTCACTACAAATGAATGCATTGGTTGTATAACCACTACAATCAAGCAATTACTTGATTCTTGTTTTCGTCTTCAAATCAATGCTTTCATTCATCTGACGAATGAAAAAGTAGTTTTCAGTTCAAGGATTATCTGATAAAATCAATTGGCGTTTCAATGGTATTGAAGTGATCGGTGAAGACTCGCAATCAGTTGATGAGTAGACACAGCGGGTAATCATAACCACAATCATAACCTATTCATAATTAAGTCAATCGGACTATCTTTACATAAGACATGTTTATTTCGGTCTAATGATAGACAAAATCACATATAATTAGACTGAGATAATGATGAAAACCTTCAATGTCTTGGCTCTCATCCATCAGAACCCAAATTAAATTAAATCAAATCAAATCAAACCTATTGTCAAAGTCTTACCTCAAATGTTGATCCGAATGATGACTGAATCGAGTGATGTCTTCGAGAAGTGTCGGTCAATGGCTCTCAAGTAGTGTTAGTCTCAGAGACTGTGGTCTGACTTATGATTGAATCCAAAGTCCACTGAAATCACTTTAAATCCCATTTCATCTCAAACTTGTTTATCCTTCAAATGTTTTCATTCAATGTTAAAGTAATTTAAACTCAAATAATGTCAAAGTATTGTCCAAACGGTCGCATCTCTTGGTATGAAAGGGAAGGCAAATGTTTAGCCCATTGTTGACGACATTTATGTGCATTCAATACACGTGTAGTCAAAACCCAATCAGTTTCGTCCAAAAGTCAGTCAAATAACCACTAGATTTGAGTCTAATGTCAGCCCATTGTGTGACAAACCCGTGTCAGTACTTCCCGCCCAAAGGGGGTCGCAAACGGTCGGCCACCGAGTGGTCAGAGGAGGTCAGTGTCGACGGAAGATCACTACTTCTGAAGACCTTTGAACAGATGGATCGACAGATATCTAATGTCAGAAACCATTTGTTTTCACCGCTTATGAAGTCTTTGTTTACATTTGTTGGACAAAACTCTTTGACTAATGAAATGCGGGAAAAGAGTTTTGAGACCAAGTTCTCGGCCAATACGGCACTCATTCCTACCGTTTTGTTATCAATCGGTAATTGTTTTCACTTATCTCTTATTCTTGACTTCTGATAGTAATTAGTAAAACAATTATCTGTTGTTTCAGGTCTTAACTCAAGTGAACATAAATTCATTTGCGATCTCTTCGTCGAAACGATTCAAGACTTGACTTCTTTTGTTGTTTATCTCAATTCAAGTCAAACCCAAACAATGGCTTCGCTATTGAGACAAATATGTGATTCTCTGCTCAATGAAGAAGTTATCGGAAGAATACCTTTGGATGAGAAGCAAAAGAAAAGACAGACTTTCGGCGGTGTCTTTAAAATATGCGAACAATATATCCAAAATAGTAAAAGTAAACACTTCTGTCCCCCAATTGTCTTCTTCTTGGATGAAATCGAAAGCTTTGATCACTCATTGATCGCTCAATTGATTCACATTCTGAAGGAATACACGAAAACCATTCCATTTATCCTAATTATGGTCAAATCAAACCAAACTATATCTTTGCAGCATTTGTTGCCCTCGAGTGCAACCGATTTCCTTGTTGTCCATCACTTCCACTCAATTTCCGGCCAAATAATTATCGACGAAATAATCAAAGAATTGTTTATCGAGTCTTCACTTCCCTTCAAATTGGGTCCAAATGTCTTGGATTTTATTTTAAGAACTTTTAGAGATTTTGATGTTTCGATTCAGAGTATTAAGAATTTTATAAAATATTCACTTTTTGTCCACTTTTACAAAAACCAATTGTCATTTCTCAGTCAAAATGAGTCTAAATTGAAGAACTATTTGAAGAATAACGACATAAAATTGACCAAAGATTCAACGAATTCGCAACTCTTTGACCTTTCGTTGAACCGGAAAGAACTCAATAAGAGTTTTGTCGCAAAAGTGTCTCAATTCATATCAATTCACATTAATTTCGTTAATAACTTAAAACTTTTATTCATTTTATTGCATCAAAACAATAGTGAAATAACTTTAACTGATCTCTACTTAAGTGCTTTAAAAAAAATTCAATTCAAGACTTTGATCGAGTCTTTGCAGCGATTGACTCAAAATCAATGGAAAGTTTGTTTAGAGAAGTGTTTGTCAGCAAAGTTCTCGTCTGAGGGAACGGAACCTCTCATTGAGTTCTTAAAGTCACGCCAAACAGACTTAATCGATATCATCAAAGAATCGAAGAATGAGCCAAATGTTGTGGTCGAGAGACTCGACATTTCGAACCTGAAGAACAAACTCTCAAATCTTAAGACAAGACATCAATGGAAGGAAACTATTAATCCGTCAAATAAACCGAAAGTCTTGAGTCGATTCGATGTCTGGAAGAACACAACGATTGATAGCATCGAAAAGGTATTCAACGAATTGCCGGATCCGATGTCATCTGATTTGAACAAAGTTTTATTTTTTGATGACTTGGATTCAATAAAACAAAATATGTTCGCAAACCTCAGAAACCATGTCTACAAAAGTCTTTCGAATCCAATACAAATGGAAATTAAACCAAAGAAATCATCGAAAATAGATTTTCACACAATCTTTCAGTTATATTCTGAGAGTCAAACCATTATTAATATATTCGATATGTTCTCTGCTTTCGAACAAATGTCCCAAACATATGAACCTTTAAACCAGAAACGGAAACGAACTAAAGACAACTCCAGGGATGAAATGATCGTCCGTTTCATGAACTCTGTGTCTAACTTGGAGTACATCGGACTCATTCAGTCGGCTAAACATAAATCCGATCATTTAATGCGTTTGGTTTGGTTCTAATTTAATTGTTAGCTCTGCTATAGTTTTGCAATTTGATCGTCAATTTTATATTTGAATTCTTGTTAATTCCATTTTATTTATGAATATTTTTTTAAAGTGAATTGTATTCACAGAATAAACTTAATTTTCATTCATTTCTTTTTCTTGGTCTCAATTAAAGAGCGGAAAATTAGTATAAAATCGAAGAATTGTTTCCGCGATTCAAGTCTTCGACAAATAATAGAAACTTATTTTTGTTAATTTTCCAGCCATTAGTCTCTGAATTCTTAACTCGAAATATGAATTCTTCGTTCATATAATCGCAACATTCATATGACTGAAAAATCAAATTCAAAACGCTTTTTAATATATCAGAAATAAAAAGGTAATCAAAAATATATTTCTCAATACAAAAAGAATCGGAAATAGAAATAAAATTTTGTAATAACATTGTTATCGATAATAATGAGTAGAAAACAATATAGTGTTTCAATAAAGTTCTCTCTATAAGTCTCGTCCATTCAATCAATCTTCACATTAAAGTTCGACATTAATCGTAATCAATGATCAAAAATCAATGAAATGCTAAGTTTTGTTAATTTGCTTTCGAAGATCAAAGGAAATGAAATATTCAACTGTTGGTACTTTTGATGTATAGAGGGATTCATTTGGGAATTGAGTTTAATTTAATTATATTCTAAAATATTTAAAATTGAAATATAACTACAATTTTTCGAAACCTCACGTCTTTTGAAATAGAATTTGAAAAATTTCTTCAAAAGTCAGTCAAAAGATATATTTCTTAAGTGGAATTGAAATGCATTAGAAGTAATGTATAGACACATAAATGCCTTTATATAACGTGTTATCGATTCGGAGCAGCGATGCGTCGATCCATTGGCTCTGTGTTTGCATCCCATCCGTCCCTTCCATCCCTTCGATCCACATTTCAGCCATCCTTTTGACTAATTTACGAAACACTAGTTTCGAGATCTCTCTCAGCATTGGATCAATTGCTTAATGCTTTCAACTCTTGGCTGCAATGAAATCAATTCACTTCTAATGCATTTCAATCTATTCTAACAATGATTTGCGTTCCGAATGAAAGCAATTAACTAATCATTCGTTTGTAATTCACTAAAACACTAAATCATTTAAATGATTACATCATTTGATTGCGAATATCGTCCGATTTATACCAAAGAATAGCATCGGTTCGCCAAATAGACTGACGATGTGTTCGCAACACTTCTCTGTCATTCATCTCATCTTAATTCTGAGTGAGTTTTGACAAATTCATAGCCCGAAAGTCAATTGGTTTCATATCAACAGTGTTTGTCGGACTAACCCTTTCCCTCAAATGCTATATTTGTCATACAAATGACAATAAGCTCTGCACTAACGAGACGTTGACTGACTGTCCATCAAATCAGGCCTACGATCGATGTATGACAAGAATATTCAAGAATCGTAAGTCTCTTTCATTGCTTGCATTAGAGCCGAAATGAGTTACAGAATCGAAACCTTGAATCTAATTATCTGTCGATCGGTGTTGTCCTTAGCGAAGGACGGGCTACACATCCGAAAGGAGTGTGCATTAGCCCCGTGTCATCTTCGGGACCCCAAACTTGAGTTCATTAGTTTCACCGATCAATGCAAGAACAATGACGACGACTGCATATATTGCTGTACCAGCGATGGATGCAATAAAGACGGCGTTCCTCTCACTTCTGCTCATTCTTCGCTTATTCTTACGGTTATATCAATTAATATCTTATATCTATTTCACCGCGTCTTTCGATTTTAATTAACTAAAGCCATATTTCGGAATTGATTTCACACATAAATCACTTCTTTTGAAAATTCTGATAATTTTATACAAAACTAATAGACATATCGATAACACCGAGAGAATTGAATGCCTGTCCGATAGCGACGATTCTGTAATATCAGTGTTCAGTCATTGATAGTGTGATTACAATTGTGCCAAAAGTCTTAGCGGACGACAACTGGTCTCCAATGACAAAGAGTAGTGATTTTGGCATTTCTTCGGAACTTATATTTGGGAACAAATGACAGATATTCTTAAGTTATTGTTAATAATGACAATTGATATCAACATTTATGCAAAACTACTTTGACTTAAATAAGTTTGAGATTCCTTTTATATGACATTCACTTGATTTTTATAAACATTTGAAGAAAGGGTTCGCGAAGTCTGTCCTCAGGTCTGAATATCTCATCAAAACTGCCTATTTTTAGTGTAGATTAGATGAGGTTTTGATGAAACCCATGGATCGGCCCTTCGCTGAGCTTCTGATTCAAAACCCGCGATAAAACCAATTTAGATCTTTTGATTTGAGGCCTACTTTTAATAAAAGAAACTTTTATTATAGAAGTCTTGAGCTTTAGGTCATTAATAAATTTTAAAATTATCTCGACTTTAATTCAATTCTATTGAATCACATTTTAATAATAAAACCCAATGTTTGACATAATATTGAGTGAATGAGAGCTCGGATTTGAAGAAACCCTTAAAATAATATTAAATTGCATTCAATTCCAAAGTTCTGATCGACTGAGTGTTTGCACCGACGGGTCTGACCAGTAGTGGACGGACTCGTTATTTGTTTGATTGAAGTTTATGTAAATTATTTTAAATTAGAATTTCATTAAAGCATTGAATTGTAAATAAACATTGAAATTATATTAAAAGTTAACGAATCGATCACTTCTTAACTCAATTGAGTGCTTCATTAAAATGGATTGAACTGAAGGTTCTTCGATAGGTTCGAACAATTGATCCAATCATCAGATAAATTATGATTTATATATTGAAGAGATCTCAAGAGATCTGATCGAAGAGATTAAGTTAGTATCGGATCGATAGTTATCATCGAAAAGTGCGCTCAAACACCAAACTTGCAAAACAAGTATACCTGAGTTGAGAACAGACATAAAGGTATCGCATCTGAGGTGAAGTCAACGGAGGGAATGCCTGACAGGTGTGGCCCTAAAGACCATTCATTCGATAAAATGATATGAAATTTGTTTCAAAAACACTTTTATTTACAATTGTTTTTCGGATAATGACATGAATTGAATCTAAATATGGAATTAGATCTGAGAATTAGATTGCGATTCGAGTTAATCGCGAAGATATTGGTCTTCAGTTGTCTTCTCTACGGAACAGGTATTAACCACTCATTCGGTTTTACCTTCACTTAAAACTAATCAAATATTTGTCGAAATTAGTTTCGAGTCTCGAGTGTTATGTTTGCAAAAACCAAGAGAACAATAAAGACAAATGCGTGGAAACCGTGAAGACATGCGATTTGTCCGAAGACAGGTGTTTGTCCGAAGTTCGCTGGGGAAGTGAGTGACCCAACACTTACCCAACCCTTCCATTTGTTTAATCCATAATTACACCCCTTCTTAAGGCACCCCCTATTGGGCGCCGACGGGAGAGAAACAGTTCTATATATCAAAGCGTTGCGCGTCTTCGGTAAGTAGTGGTCAAAAGTAGACTCCGATTAAGCTTTTGGTCACTTCAGGACATTTGCAAACAAGCGGTCCGTAATTCGAGTAAACGATGCGACAGAATCTGGTATAACGACTGGGAGTGCGTCGAGTGCTGTAACGGTGATCGATGTAATTATTACATAACGGTATGTCAGAAGTGGTTCTCATCTCTTCGACAATTATCTAATCCTAATCTTCATTCACAGTTAGCTTCGAATCACTTCAAACCGAGTTTCGTCACAATGTTTGCCATTCTATTGGTCTCAATGTTTTTGATTCACTAAATTTAGGTTAAATTGAAATCAAATCAAAACTAATATTTAATATAATCTGTAAATAAACACAAAAACAATCACAAAAAACATTTTACAATATTTTCATAAATATTTGAATAAATTTCTATTTTGAGTACTAATTGTTTGAAAGCGAAGAGATTTCCTCCAAACCGACCAAATGTCTAATCGTTGGTCTGTTGTGAGCGCAGTGCCACGGGTTCTGCAATTGACTCATATGACCAACGATTGTCTTCATCTGAGACCTGGACAGCGAATCCCCGATCATAACACTTGAACGACAGGCGCGCGAAGCGATCACTTGTTTGAATGCATTCAATTTGTAATCAATCATCAGATCCGCCGGAGTGTCGATCAACTGTCCGACAATTTCTTCGATATCTTCTTTTCCGGCCGTCCAGTCCTTACTAATAGGAATGCTCGACAAATGAATTTTATGGCCCGGCCTTTGGTTCTGATCGATCACAATTCCAAACCCAAGTCTTTTGAAAAGTTCTTTATTATCTATGACTACCATTTCGTTGGCGGCGCTCAACTCCAGAGGCATCGGAACAACAAGTTTCTGATTCTCGACGACAGTGTTTGTCAAAAGTCTTTCGTAATTATAGCGTTCGTCAGACGCGTGTTGATCAACAATGAAGAGGTTTGAGCCGAGTTTGGTTACGATAAAGCCATCATTGAACTGACCGATGATCTTCATTTGATCGAAATCATTCTTCTCTAACTCATGCATCAGTTCTTGTTCTGCCTTTTCGTTTTGTGAGGCCCTTATTTTCGCACTGAATCTGTGCTCATCTTTCGTAACATTGCCTTCGAGTGACTTAATAAACAGACTTTCGATTTGATTTGTGTCTAAATTAACGGCAATATCTCCGCAATCATCGGAAAACTCTATATATTGAACATCTGTTTCTTCATTGGACTGGTTATTAGCTTCGGTTTCATTTTCAGTTGTCCGCACATCAGAACCATTTGAACTTATTTCTTGTGTCGCGTATGTAATCTGAGTCGTCAAACGTTGACTTAAATGTTGTGAATTGTCATCAATAGTGTCATCGAGTCTTGTTTGGGATCTCTCTTCAGTTCTAGTGTTCGATAGTATGCGTACATCTCTTGAATTGAAAGGAAGATCTCTAACAATGACCGGAATCTCTTCATTACGTTCTTCGAATGATTCATTTAGAGGACTATTTCTCTTTTTCCTTTTAGCCGTTCTCTTGCGTTCTGACTCTTCCGAGGCTTCGTCGTCAAAAAGAGAACGATTCATGACTTTTCTCGCTGTTGTATAACTGGTTTCACATAAATCCCTTCTTCTCTCTAACGGAGGAGTTGTTGTAATCACATCGCGATTTGTGGTTTCACTGAATGGCGAATCACACGGCGATCGACATCGAATCGGTTTAAAAGTCGAAGAAATATTTTGTTCCGAAGCCATTAGCTCTGAAACTTCCCTATCATTTGTCTGATTTATATCATTAATATGTCTTGATTTTGGTTGAGAATGATTATCATTAGTTAAGTAATTAGTCATTGAATTGACTGAACAGCCGTCCTCTTTGTTGAATACCTTTTCGAGGCATTCTCTGATCAATTTGAAGAGTTTGTCCTCATTTGCGATGAGTAGTTGCCGTTTGTCGGGCGATAGGTTAAAGTCAACGCAGTTTTTGTCCATTTTTATATTCAATACAATGAATGGGAACTGATTTTTGTTGAACAACCGATAGATATCATTAATGAACTTCTGGACGTTCTTCATATCGCACGGTCGTTGATTGACATAGAAGTACTGCCGATCGGACGCACTTCGACCGCAACCCGAATCGCATTTCGAAACTAAACCATATATTTCAATGTTTTTATCACAGTTTTGGACATCTTTTTCGAGTTTGTTCTTGAATTCTATAATACAATTGCTTTGCTTTATATCAAACACTTCGATGATATTGTTTCTGATCGAAAGTCCGGGACTCGAGAGGACAGTCTGTTTGGGTTTATTTGTCATTTGATTGGTGAGAATAATCCGAAGACCAATAGATCCGACACAATAGCCATACACCAAACGAACCATTTTGTCGAACTCGCGCTTCAGATTGTCGTAGAAGTCCTTTCTTCGGACCGGAGTGTCCCGAAACAGATTACAGACGGAGACAGTTGTGCCCACATTTAGGGCCATCTTTTGGCTGCGGATCAGTCGGGCCTCGGAATCAAACTTGAGTTTAGTTCCGACCGAATCCGTCGAATGTCGGGTTTGGATCGAAACGTCTGCTAAAAGACATAACGAGTTTAGGGCTTCTCCTCTGAAACCAAACGAAGATATTGAAGATAATTCTTCGAAGTCTATCAGTTTGGAAGTGCAGTGTCTTTGAGCCAAAACAGTGAAGTCTCGTTCGGCGATTCCGAACCCATTATCGGACACTTCTATCGATTCTTTGCCCATCTCTTTGAGTCTGATTGCTATGACCGTCGCTTTGGCGTCGATAGCGTTCTCCAGAAGTTCTTTGACTACATTTTTCAGACTTGTGATCACTTGTCCCGAACTGATCCGTTTGGCCGTCTGGTCGTCCACTCGACCGATGCGCCGATCGTTTGATTCCATACCGTCTTTGAGTTTGTTTTCACTCAAAACACACTTTTTGGCGGTTTTTGAGGCAATCAATGGTTTGACACAAATTACGGCTTCGACTCAACTCTCGTCCACTCGAATGACCTCATCTTTGATCTCAGTCGAGAGTCTCGAGACCATTGTTCCCATGTCTTAGAATATCATGGATATCATAGAATATCATGGTCAATTTGGTCAATTTGGTCGATTTGGTATCATTGACTTTGTTCAAGACAATCATGATTTACTCAATGATAAAAATCAAATAATCACTGAATCTAACCATTAGTTGATTCCACAATCAGTCAATCGATTGAATAAATTGCCAGAAAAATAGTTTTATTCAAAAAGAGTAAACATTTTCAACAAATAATAAAATAGTTAACAAAAACGAATAAAAATTTGTAATTCATTTAAAATAGTTTCCGAATATATAATTATATAATATTCTGAGATTAAGTCCATTGAATGTCTTCGTTTGGCAGCGAATCAATCGCTTTGACTGACAATAGCAGAGATCGCAAGCGATTGACTTCACTTCAGACTCGCGAAGACATTCTGTGCGCTAACGATATGTTCGGCAAAGAATTGTTTATAGGAATAGAATTTAGAGAAGGCTTCGAATTCTTGTTGTCTTTTCGAAGACTTCTAAAAGCCATGTCGTCGTGGATCAGATGAGGAAATGAAGACTTGTATCGAAAGCCAACTTTGGCCGAGTCTTTCGGATCCAATTCAGCTCTTATATAGGCGTTGAAAGAGGAAGGGCTGACAATAGTGTTGGGGATTCCGAACGGCGGGTGCGGTGGCAACACATTGTTGGCCGGCGACTGACGGATGCGACGGTAGGACAGGTCGTCAACTCTTATGTTGGCCTTCGACACGTGCTTCAGATCTTCGTCATTGGTGTACATGTCATCCATGTCTGGGTGATAGATGTCATCAGTCGAAGAAGTGGTTAACAAATAGCTCATTGAATAGTGTTTGTTAGCATTGATTCGTTTGATTGAATTGAATCCAGAAATCTCTGGATTAGAATTAAGATGCGATTGACTTAAGCTTTTGTTGTATTTTCTGATCGCGAAGTCATCTCTTATGATATCCGGAATAGCAGACCGACGGTATGGAGGAGTTCGAGACCTGACCATCCAATCGGGTCTTAGGTTACGGTCGGCATACTTATGATCATTAGGAAAGGCCTCTAACGCCGCGATTGTGGCCATCGATCGTCTTTTATTGAAGTCTTCATAACTATTGTTATTCTCATTATACCAATGATTCGTGACTTTCGTAGTATTTTTCGATAAATTATTGTCACTCTTGTGGTCAGTGATGTGATTGTTGTTATGATCGTTGGCCCAAATCAGTTGATGACTGAACGGGAGGTCTCTTCGTTCTGCTCTATCCAAGAGTTCACTGTCGAGAAGTTGTTCATTGAGTTTGTCGTACATGAGTTCCAATTCGGTGATGGCATCACTTCTTGAGTCGTTTACTTTATGGTTAAGTTTAAGATAATTGTATTTATTTTTGCGATTGTCTTCGGATTTGACGATTAGAGTACTTTTTCTCCGGTTCTCATCATTTGGCGTCTTTGATGTCTTCCAAGACATTCTTCGAGTTCATAACCTGTTGTCCACGTCTTGAGCAACAGTTGAGACAAAACAAACAGAAATAAAAACAACGAAAAGACAAACAAAAAGAAGTTAATAAACAAAACAATGATTTGTTTACAAATGCGTACATCGATTGGCGATTGACTTCTCATTGACTTCCAGTCACTGATTGGCTCTAAAGTGGTCTCACTTTCAGTCGCTTTCACTCAAACCTCGATTACGTTAAACACCTGTCCGTTGAGAACACGACTTGTGTTCAGTCATTGATTGCAATTAACAAACAATTAACTCATTCAGGGCTTTGTTAGAGCTCTTCGAGGGCTCGACTGACCCCAGACTCTGACCCCTCGACAAACATAATGATCGACAAAGTTTTGATAACTTGGTTGAAGTTGAAGGCAATGAGAATCGCGTGCTCTCGATATAAATCAATGCAATGATTGTTTGTAATCTCGTTATAATTAACTCAATTATTTACACGAAAGACATTCATTGAATGAGTTGACAAATATTAGAACAAATGTAGTCTAAACTGACCTAATGTTTAGTCATTTGGCAAAAAGTTATTTCTCAATACAAAAATACAAAATTAATTTATAATTTGATCGGATATACAAATGTAGAGAATATCCTGAACTTTGATTTCCGAAATTCAAACACACTTTCAGCGAACGCACAAATAAACTGATGAAATATTATTCGCTATCATCGATAAGTTTCAAATGGCTTTCGTTATATGAAAATTGATATAAAAGAGGCTCAAAAGTCAAATACAACTACTTTAGTGCTTAAGTGAAGAGATTTGTTGATTTGATTTGATTTGCTCTGAATTTTGTTTGTCATTTGAAATATAAGATTTGATTAGTCTCTCAATGGTCTGCATCTAAATGTCATTCAAAGGTAAGTTCAATAGTAGACTGACTTCTGTGCAAATACTCCAAACAAATACAACTCTATTGCTGTCAATCAAACATCAAATCGTTTCAATTGGCAGAGACTGAGAGTGAGTCTAACGAATCGGATCAGTGATTGTCTTCAATCCATCGATACGTCGATCCAAACCATGACTGAGATGTGAAACCACTGCCAAAAGGGGATCAATAAGTGTCGTATAGACTGAATGTGAGACAACTGTCTGTCTGTCTGTTGTGAGCGAAGAGAGTGAACACAAATACAGTTCTTCTGAGAGTCTGAGTGAGTGTTCAAAGACTTAGTGAAAGGACTGTTAAGGACTGTTAAGGACTGTAAGGAAAGCAATGTTTTGTTTGTCGTAACGATAGTTGTGTTCAAAATGTTTTCACTATTTTCGTTGTATTTGTAAACACTTTCTTCTCTTGAGCTTCAAATGTCTTAACTTTGGTTGTCTTCGGTGACCATCAATGATGCCATCGATGGAAGCTCTTGACTGCTGATGCGTTCAGATGTCTGTGCCCTCAGACAGCGATCAGAGCGATGGCCGCGACAGACACGGCGACGGCGCGACCGCTTCGGCCGAATCGGATGAAGACAATGACAGTCACAATGGTATGAACGCCGAGTACTTCGAAGTAAAGCCTATACTCAAACGCAAGAGTTTGGATGAAACCGAGATCAAGACTTTGCCTTCAATTTTGAAGAAGAGGGACAGCTTTGACCTGAGCTCCAAACAGACGTTCCCGAAGAGGCACTCATTGGGCTCAGAGTCGGATCAACGGAACCCTCTCTTCGTCACATCGAGTGGTGTCCGAGACATCGCTTCTACGCCTTCTTCTGCTAAGCCTTTGTCGCAAATCCATTCAATACTCAAACACAAGAGTTTTGACGAAAAGTTCTTTCAGACTAAAGATGACCACAATTTGCCAAAACCTATACTCAAGAAGAATCTGAGTATTGAAGACCAGATCGAGAAGAGTCTGAGTCTGAAGAACGGAACAAATGGTGCGAACACTTCAACACTCAGTCCCAGTCATTCAACCAAAAGTATACTGAAAGCTGGTTCTGATGACAAGCTCTCAACGAACAAACCATTCGGAGTGAAGAGTATTCTTAAGAATAAGAACGACCGAAATGACGCCAAACCCGTCAAAAGTGCTCTTAAGAAGTCCGACCAAAGCCTAGACAACAAGGATTCTAAAATGAAGTCTATTCTGAAGAGTGAGAGCATGGGATCGTCCACTGAGAGGATAGACAGCTATGACTCTAGTTCTTCGTCCAGCTGTGAAGACCTGCTCTCCATTGACCAAACCCTGGAGACCAATGAAAGCTCCGCCGAAACGGATAACCGAAACGGACATTCAGTGATCGACGGGAAGCCAAACGAAGAAAAGAAAACCAATGAAAGGTAATCAAAGATCAATGAATGATCGCGGATATGGTGTCACGTCTTGAAGTTAACTCTTATGGTTTCAATCGATTCTATTCTATTGATTCATTCGATTGTCTGTAAAACTATTGAAATTAAATTATTTATATATGAATTTAATTTTGCTTTTCTATACTCTTCTGCTATTAAAGTATTTTATATCAATTCAATTATCCTTTTTATATAAACTGTAAAATGATTTTAATTTATCGATTCTCACAATTCTGTTAAGACTTATGTAAACCTTTTGTAATTTTCTACCCGACTCTCGATTCAATACACTTTTGATTCTAATCTAACTCTTATTTTCCTTCTTTTCACTCTATTTTCTCTTCGTTTAAATCTCATTAAAGCTCTTTCACACATATTTTGGTGAAACTCTATAAATACTGGACTGACTTTGATCTGACTCTGCTTTGAATGTCTGCCAATTTCTCATTTCTAAAAATTCTCTCAAAACTCTTCACAACTTCATTGGTCTTCACTTCTGCAGTGAAATACTCTTCTCTTTAAAGATTGAAATTGAAAATACGTCTAAAAAGTCTATCAATTCTATCGAAATATATATTTTAAAGGTTTCTGTCGAACAATAAAAAGTTGGACCACAAGAGGCCCTCGAGTTGTATATTCATGAGTGCCATCAAACCCATTGACATCGATGTCGACACAGAGAAAGACAATCCCAAAGAGACGGAAACACGTCCTCAGAACGGATCGTCCCGTCAAAGCATTTCCGAACGATTGGCTGCACTCAAACAAAACGGCGAAGAAATGTGGAAAAAACGGGTCCAAAAGGACGACGAAATGGACGTCCAATTGAGAGCTCCGACTAATGCCAGTAACAGAGCTCGAGCGACGAGTATTGCTGACAGACTCTCCCTTTTAGAGGACTCGAGTTTGAAATGGAAGAACAGAGTCGAAGAAAAAGACGTCAAAAAGTTTACAATTGAGGGAAAAATGTCTGAATCAGACGCTCCGGTTCTTCAAACACCTGAAGTCCAACGAAAGACACCGAAAGCCAAAACATTTCGAAGTGAGAAAACTCAGGATTTGCTTAATTCTATCAAAAAAAACCAAATAATTGTTCCCAAACTGATTACACCTCAACCCGACTCTCAAACCCCGAACTCGAGTACAAACAATAAAAAAGAGATCGTAGTATCGATTCTAAAACCAGATGACGAAGACTTCAATTCATTTTTCACTAAAGAAGTAAAGCATAAGAATGAAGAAAACGAAAGCATAAGCGACGACGTGTTCAATGAGATCAGTGCCGGAGTTTGCAATTTGTTAGTCATAATGAGAAATATTTGTCTTAAAGTAATTTTATTTGTATTTCAGATTAAAGCAAAAGAAATTAGTGAAACTTCAAAGACCTCGTCGTATGGTTTCTTCTAATCCGATCCGAAGTCTGGCCGCGAGAACGGACTTTATTGTCAACTCTTATGTCGAAAGTGCTTCCAATCAAAGTATTGCAAACAGTGACTCGAAGGTAACCAAAGCTAGAGATATGGCAAAGACCTCGAGCTTCGCTCCATCAGCGCTCGCGGGTTTGGCCAGTCGTGAAGATATTAAGGCAGTGGCCGGCAAACTGAGGAACTCTTCGGCCTCTACTAGAGATGTCTGGAAGAGCTATGATATGCCAAACTCTATGCAGAATCTAATGCTGGTTCAGGTGAAGGGCAGACGAAGAGCTCAGACACGACTCGTTGAGCCCAAACTCAGTTCCATAAATAGTGGCGATTCTTATATATTGGTCTCGAAAGACAATCTCATCGTTTGGATCGGACAGTACTCTAACGTAATCGAAAGGACGAAAACACTTGAGATCGCAAACACTATTCAAGAGAAGAAAGATTTGTGTTTCCGTTCGTCAAACCCTTTGATTCTAATCGATAACCAAAAGCCTGAAATGATTAGCAAAAAGAGTGAACAACTCTTTCTTAAAGTCTTGAATGCAAATCCTGACCAATCGATAGATCCTCCTAAGAGTCCAGAAGAGGATGAACTCTACGAAGAAGTGATAATCGGAACTAATTTGATATACAGAGTAAATAACGAACAGTTAGTACCGTATGATAGCTATTGGGGTCGACTTCCCAAATATGAAATGTTGTCCTCAGACGAGGCCTTTGTTTTTGATTTCGGTTCTGAAATGTATGTTTGGGTCGGAAACAAGACCTCAAATATCGTTAGGAAGTGTGCGCTCGATTCGGCTAAAGAACTCTGGAAAAAGGGCTACGATTATAGTGAATGTGATATAAATCCAATGGGAGTGAGTGTCGCGAAGAAGGCCGACAAAAGACCGGAGTGGACGTGGTTTATGAAGGTCTCACAGAATATGGAGTCCGTCCTCTTCAGAGAGAAGTTTGTCAACTGGCCGTCGGCCACTCCTTCCGCACCCACTGCTGTCAAATCAAAAATCTGTGAAAAACTCAATTTAAAAGATATTTATCTGAATATACCAAACATTGACGTCAAAGAACTGATTGAATGGAAAGCACCCGAACCTGACCTCATTCTAGAGAATTCGCATTTGGGGCGCGGCGTCCGATGGGATGACGAACTCGAAGGAAGACATATATCAATTACCTCTTTAGCGGCCAAATGTTGGCTAATATCTGATTATGAAAAGCACGAACTCTCAGACGAAGATAAGAATTATTTCTACTCTGGAGATACATATGTTGTTCGATGGCATTACCGGATCGCTCGCGTCGGTCGCGAACTCAAGACTGGCAACGAATCCCGTCACTCATTGCGCGGAAGGGACAGAAGCTGTTACTTCTTCTGGCACGGGATCGGCACTAAGAGTACTGAAAAGGGCGCTTCAGCTCTGATGACCATCGAATTGGACAAAGAAAAAGCTCAACAGGTATTGAAATCATATTCTTTTGGCTTAAGACAAATAATTTCATATTATCTATAATTGTTTGTTAAGGTTCGGGTCTCGGAGCGCAAAGAAGAGCCCTGTTTTCTCAATATATTCAAAGGAGCTTTTGCTGTATTGCTTGGGAAGAGAGGACAACCCGTGGAGAAAAACTGGAGAATGTTTTATGTGAGGGGACTCTTCCCGAACGAGGCCTCTCTCGTTGAGGTCGAGTGCAAAGTCGATAATCTTCGGAGTCGAACGTCTTTCTTGTTTATCAGTGCTTCCAATCATTTGATATATTTATGGAAAGGATCCAAATGTTTGGATCACATTCGGGAAGTGACGGAAAGCGCAGTCGAAAACCTCATTAAATACAAGTCATCAGAAATGGGACTCAAGTCAGGCGTCAATTATTTCATTAATCGTTTAGAGGAAGGAAAAGAAGTGAAAGAGTTTTGGGATATTTTCGGATTAAGTAAATCAAAAGAATCGAAAGACTACCGAAAGCTCTACCACTCTCTCATCGATAGTCATTTGTCTTTTAGCTATACTCCAAGACTTTTCCATTTAAGTTCTTCTTCGGGAGAATTCAAACCAAAGGAGATATTGTGTTCTCTGAGGAGTAACGATAGAGTGAATGCCTATCCGTTCCTTCAGGAGGACCTCTACAGCGCACAACAGCCCACGTTCTTCATGTTGGACGACGAAAGACTAATATTCTTATGGGAATCCAAATTTGCATTTACGAGTCAAACCGGTGTCGACTCCGAGGCCAACACAACTATAGGATCGGCTAATATTCGCTGGAATATTGAGCGCAAGTGTGCGCTCGACTTCACTCTCGCCTATTCTTCTGGTAATTACTCTTTTGGTTAACATTTATCTCAAATTCCCAAACAGTTTATGAGTTTTACATTCAATCTCTTCAACTAATTGTACGAATGTTTAGCCAAAAACAGTGCACAACCGCCAAATGCATATGTCGTGTGCGCGGGACTCGAACCCGACTCCTTCTGTGCTCTCTTTCCTGAATGGAAGAGCAGAGAAGATGTGGCTCTGATTCATATCGAGGTAATAAACGTGTAATCATTGTTAAGAAAGAGATATAATATATCTTATACTAAAAGGACGGACGAAAACCGGGAGAAATGATTATTGTTAAGGATATATTGTCACAACTGAAAGAACCCGGTTCTGTGCGATACTCTCTGCAAGAACTAAAAAGAAGACCCGAAGGAGTGAATCCTCTTTGTCTGGAATCGTATTTATCTGACGAAGACTTCAAAGTATTTTCTCTTTATTAATCATATACTATATGACTATTGTTTTGCCGATTAGGAGGCGTTAGGGATGTCGAGGGAAGAGTTCTATGGTTTGGCGGATTGGCGCCAAACAAGTTTGAAACAAAGCGCTCAACTCTTCTGAATGTATCGCCACTTCATTCCGCTAACCAATGCTTTTATAAATCTGTGATTTTACTAAAATTAAATCTTACTTATATTTTGGTTGAACTTGTATATCAATATTCTTGATAATGTGCTGATATATTTCGGTCTGTATTCCAGACCATCATCAGAGCAATTGAAGAGAC
>JAQGAJ010000219.1:0-18495 GCA_034689365.1 Liebstadia similis | reverse complement strand
TGATATTTTTTAACAAAATTTTTTTGAATATCAAATTCAATGGATAAGAAGCGGATCTGTTGATAGTCTAATTCGAGTTCGGTTTGGTTACCACTGCCACCGAAGCCAATTAGACTCTCAATTCGAGTTCGAATCTCGGTTTTCGACTTTCAAGTTCACCTCAAAAAACATGAAAAGTGTGAAACTTTCGAAAAACTGACGAAAAAATATTAACGTTTTTTCGAGTAATTACTACAAAAAAAAGTTTGTTTCAAAACATTAATAAATGGATAAAATTTATGTCAAGTTTAGGAGTTTTTCATACGAAAAGACATATAATTAAAACAGAATTAGTATTATTTAAAAACCGAATCCCTATTTGTGTGCGAAAACAATACAATAAACGCAATGAGTCTTCCCTTCGATTGGACGGCCGTCGCCTCTATGGCTGCGATTGTACTGAATTGGATTGAATTCAATTTGAATTGGATTTGAATTTTGAAATTAAATATTGATTCAGAACGAGAACAGAAAGGGAACAGAAAGGGAACCCAATGGGAACTGATTGGTAACGTAATGAGAACATAATGGGAACAAGGTGATCCACCTCGAGCTCCTCCATCTCCTCGATCACCTCTATTAGACAACAACTATCGGTTATTTATGATCCGATTGATTAATGGCTGATGAGAATCGAGGTAAACACGACTCAACCAGGGCTGACATTGTCAACATGGGTGAACATGGGTGAACATGGGTGAACATGGTTGCAATGGCTTCTCATTGATATGCTAATTGACAAATCTGTTATATTCTCTGCCAAATCAATTAAATTCACTGTTATTAACATTTAATTCATTTAGTTTTCTCATTGAGTGAATGCCAATTGTACTGAATTATCATTTTCTTCTTCATTGTATCCGAAGATAAGCCAATCGTTCGTCAATTAGTTGGGAATTAATTCTATTTCTCCAAACCTATCGTTAAATGCGCTGACATTTGACTGATTTTATTATTTAATCGTTTAATCATTTAATCAATTATTAAAGTTCTGATACGAAAGAGATTTGTCGAACAAAAAGGAAAGTTTTGTTTCTATCGTCGGACAAGAGTTCCCTTATTTGTTCATTGAGTCGATAACTCGTGAATAAAAGAGCCTTTTTTCGTCTGATTGTGAATTTTAATTACAAATATGTTTTATCTCGAAAAACATTAATTAAGGTCTTTTGAGAACAGAAAGAGATGTGAAAACAAATTGCGATTAAAACGCTTTCTCCTTATTATTTAATTTCTTATTCTTATTCTTTCGGATCGGTTGCCCTCAAAAAACAACAAAACGAGCGGTGATTTGAAAGACTGAACCTCTGATTGTGAATTGTGTTTACTTATTGTATGGATAATCAAATATAATGAGAATATTTGAAAAACAAAAGTTTATTCACTGCAAAAAAACGCGAACCGAGAACACAATGAAAGGCGAGCTTTGGCTCAGACTTAAGATTGTAATTATTAAATGTAAATATTAGATGAATTGCTTTTTAATTGTCAACTCTTTGGGAATTATTGCGACAATTTGGGCACTAATTGAAGATAAAATGAAAATCATATGCAAAACAAATACTCTTTTAATTGGAATATCTATTAAATACCGAAAACATTTGCATTACTTTTAGTAAAAGAAGTGAAAATTCATATTCTTTTCAATGGAAAGCATTTTTTTCAGAGCTATGAATCCAATTATTTTTTGTTTTAACGTTAATTAAAACAAAACTAAGTTTTTCTCTCATTTTGAGCCAAACTTTTTCCGCATATAATTACTAAACATTTGGTTTATATTTCTTTGACAAAAAAATTTGGTCTGAAATTCATTACCAAATGTTTATCTCGCGAATGACTGACTGACAGTCGGTTTGCGTTAAATTCTAGTGAAAACTACACAAAAAGTGTTCGGAATATAAAACAGAGAATTGGTTTTTGTTTCTAAATTTACTTTAACTTTAATTATGTTTGAATTGTGAACACCTGAAGGTCATAATTAAAAGCACCGGTATATCGATGCCACTCAAGCCTTATAACTGTGCGACTAATGATGATTATGGTCTGTATGTGTGTTCCCGACACAGAATCCTTGAACATAGTAAACATTTCCACTATACCTCTATCATACCTCTATCATACTTCTATAATACCTCTCCTCTTCTTTCGCCTTACAATTAATTTTCCATTGTTGCAAACGTGAGTTAAGAGAAAAGAAGAGAGAAATCAATATCTGATAGACCATGAATACCAGTGAACACCACGAATACCATGAACTAAAGGAGTGATGAAAAAAGCTATTGGTTTTTGATTAGAAAAATAATTGAATAACACTTCGAGTGATCACTAAATACATTGCGGTTTCGAAACTAAGGGAAATCTTTTGGCGTTTTTATCCGTTTTGTACTCATAATAAAGATTTTGAGTATAATAGAGTGCAAATAGTTAGCTAAGAAGTTGCCAATCGAACTACCCGTTGTGCCCATTGTGCCCAATAGTGACAATCAGTGGCGCAATGGTCTCAAACTGATTGTCCTAACAATGATTGGCCAATAATTTCCCATAAATTGTTTCGCAATATCTTTCTTCATATGACAAACGACAGGGAAATAGAGAAATAGTTAAACATTGGTATTATTAGAACATTTACACAATCGCTGATAAGTTATTTACTCTATGTGTAAGTTATTTGTTCATAGGGTATATGAATAACCGGCTTATCAATACTGTAAACCAAACTAACCCAATAAAAAACGATTCGACAGTCAAATCGAAGCTTATTTTGAGCTAAAAATAAACATTTTTTGTGATAAAAACAATAATCGCGTTCGGGTTTGGATTCTGTACTCCCCTAAGAATGTGGAAGTGATTTCAAACATTTATCTCAAAAGACATAACTCTTTATTAATGGTGTTATTATAGTTTCAATTCTTTTAATGTCTCTTTTTTCATATCGAAAAGGGTTTACGAGAAAATAAAATTTTGTTCATCAGTTTTACATGAGATAAATGATAAATAATTGGAGAAAATTAGAACAATTTTAGTAGAAAACAGATGTTTAACGCATGTATTCATATCTATTTGGCACGCGTTCAGTGTGTGAGCCCTCGATCCAAGTCATAGACGATCGCAACGGTCGCCAATCGCGCGGTCCTTCACTTCTATTGATTCTTTAATTAAGATTAATTAGATTCTGGTCTATGAAAATATTTATTATTTACATAGCGATTGGCTCAACGATGTCAACAAAAGGCAATATGGGAACAGACAGAGGGAACAGACACCAAATGACTAGACCTGACCCTAGATGGTCATACATCACCATAGATCAGTATAGATCAGTATAGATAAGTATAGATGATCATTGATCACCATTGCATCACTTCATCACTGCCATAATCAACCATTGAATACCTCATTTACATCCCCTAACCTTTGCATTTCCCATATTCATGATATCCAATCAGAGCTGAGCCAAAACTGCATAAACAACTCGTTTATCTGCGAAATGCTTAACCAATGATTCAATTCATATCTGATTCTCAATAATTGTGTCGCGAATCCTATTATTTGTTTAATTCCAATAAAATATTCTGTTATTTACATATAATAACGTCAAAAATAGAATTAATTTATATTTATGTTGTTATTCAAGCGAGTCGTTTGTGTCAAGGCTTCCGTCTGTTTGTCAGCAGTGAATTAGCCGCTTATTAGTGATCATCTAATGATAAACCAGCAAAACTGCGCTCGATTATCGCCTTTTTGTTCTTTTTGTCAATTTTGCAAATGCAAAAACGAGATAACACCGGCCAAATTAGACATGATAATTTGTTTTGACTGAGAAAACTCTGGGAAGTCTACAACTCCTTGACAGTCAAGTAAAATTAGCGATATTAGTCAGATGTATAGAGAGATAACAAAAGCGCTAACTATTATAAACTGGTGAATACTGATGAACCTGGTGAAACTGGTGAATACCTTTATAATAATACCTCTAACTGTAACGCTCAGACATTTTGCATACACTTCGGTGTCGTTTTGCAGGCAAAAAGTCAAATTAATCAATAACAAGGAAATTCAAGACTTATATTTGTGTTCAAACATTTGGCAATAGAAACGAGGAAAAGGGGCAAATGTTTGTGCCCAGGCTTGCAATTGAGGTATCGCTTCGAATATTTATTATAGACGTGTTTATTGGTGTTTATCTCTTGGTTATCAGACAACCCGAGCTCACAACTAATGCCAAAACGCTCTCTCTCTCTCTCTCTCTCTCTCTCTCTCCCCCATTTAAACAGGGATGCCCAAGGGAGGATAAGCGCAAAATCCCCCTGGAAAAATTTTGGACCTAGAATCCAAGAGAATCCAGGATTTAAACTGAATTAAAGCTGAATTTAAGTGGATCTAACCACAATTAAGCTTAAATCAGCGTAATTAAGGCTAATCAGCGAAAGAACGTCTTAATTCGGTTAGATTTAGCCTTAATTTAACTGAATTAAGCGGCTGAGTCCAATTTCCCCTCCCTATTCCCCCTGAGTAGGTCGAGTTTGGGCATCCCTGCATTTAAACTATGGAGCAAATGATAAAATATATGTTATTCAACCGATAACTTATTAAAATGTTTTAACGGATCACTTTTGCTTTCAGTTTTCAGACTAAACAACACATAAATAAATGATTTGAAGAAAAATTTGTTCAATTAATATATTTATTGAAAGTATTTCGATAAAACATTTGCTGAGTATTTGGTTTCAGTTGCGACGACTCATCAATAAAATCAAAATAATTATATTAATTAATAAATTCACTGAAATATAACTTTTTTGTTAGTATTTGAATCAATATATTAGATAATAAGCTAAAGAATTGTTTGTCATTTCAATCACAAAAAACTGTTTTAACCTTTCGATCGTAATTAAAATTTTGTGTAAATATGTTTTGCATTTAATTCTTGGAGTTATTAATGAAAATTTCCCTCGAATTCAGAGATTAATTTCCCTTTTAGTTACCTATCATTAAATTTAATCGATTTGAAGCTAAAATCAAATTTTTTAAATTAAAATTGCATTCGAATTAAGCGATTGATAATTGCTTTTCTAAATTTAGAATATGGTTAAGAAAAAAAAGAAGATATGTTTTGATCATTGAATCAAATAAATCGTTAAATTTTAGGTTTAATTCGATTAATCAGTTTTTTATATCTCGATGAAAATATTGTGTTTCGAGTTTATTACTGGATCTGAATTACAAATCGAGTTTCGAATCGGTTGAAAACCAGTTCCAACTCTTGTTGAGACCCAAATAGGGCGTCAAAAGCCTGAGGAACGGCCGATCGACGGCAGATCTGGTCGGGTTTTGCAGACCTCATCAGTTTCGGGTCCTAATGGGCCTAATCTGAGCCAAAGAGTCGTTGAAATATCGTTAGTGTTTTTGCTTTTTCAGACCCATTGTTGTTATGATTGCATTAAATTCTCGAACACTCTCTTCATATCTGAGATCGGAATTATTTTTTGCCCAAAAATGATTATAAGGATAGATGTTATTACAAAGGCCTTCACCCCGAAGAGGATATTCTTGGCTCCGATACTCTAATGGCTAACATTAGATGAGAACAAATGTTGAGATAATTGTTAAATAGTTTTCAACAACAGAACAATAATGAATTTAATCTAAAGATCTTTTGCACAAAACTCTAAGAATTCCGAGTATTTGCCAAACAATTATACCGAACATCTATTTTGTTGTGATATCACAACTAAATGAATATTTTGATAGCTATTTATCACACAATCAGTCGCTTTCGCAAAACAAACCCATAAAGCACTCCATCAGAGGATCAGAAGAGAAGAACAGCTATAATAGTGTTTCGGGATTTTCTCTTTCGTAATGATTCGGTCAAAAGTGGGAGAGAGAGGGAGGGAGAGAGAGGGAGGGAGGGAGGGAGAGAGAGAGAGAGAGAGATCAAACTCAAGTGAATTGGGAATTAAGGAAATAATTGCTTAATAAGAGACGAGAAGATAGACTTTAAGGTAATATATATTTAATGTAAATTCAGTAAAACACTAATAACACAAAAAGTGAGCCGTTTTTATGTATCCATTTATCCGATAAAGAAAGGTATCGAGAGATTCAATATCTCTCTCTTATTCAACATTTTCCTAAACCTACGCAAAAGTATTAAAAATAATTTTATTTTGAAAAAAAGGTAAAAAGTTTTAATAGAAATCGCATTAAACATAAGAGAAGTGGATAACTAGTCTATAATATAATATGAAGATTGGAAGAAAAACTAGTTTTGTTACTACTTATCCATAATTTATTAAATAAAACCAATGCTTTCCAAGAATTCGGTTTCTCATATCGATAACTAAACATTGAAAACAAAACAAAAAACTAAATCGAGTGAAGAGTTTTATATAAAAAATAAAAGTATTTCATCGAATATTAAAGAAGCGAAGAATAAAGAATAAAATTCAGAATATATGAGGAAAAAAATAATCTGTTTATACAAAAATGAAGGAACAAAAAGTGTTTTGAAGAAAAAATCTCTGAGAATTTGTTTCAAGGCTATAGTCTTTTTAGTGCAACAATCGAAGAGAAAGTTGTCTTCGACTTCATTCGAGTGCTCTTAACAACACTTTTCCTAAACAACAGTCTCTCTCTCTCTCTCTCTCTCTCTCTCTCTCCCCTTCCCATCCCTTCCTTCCTATGAGTAATCCCAACACTTTAGTGATTACATACGAGAATTAAGCACTTCATCCGAGTTCGACCTCATTATTAGTTTTTCATAATTATTAAGTTCTCAGTTATTTATTTTCGTCCTTTTCTTCTCATTTCATAAATAATAGAGAAATAATAGAAATTCTCAATCCTTGTAATGAAATTATATTTTTCTTCGTTCGTTCGTTTAATTTAATTTCAATGTATAAAACGTAAAATCCATTACTGACTGAAAACAACTGCAAATGCATTCATAAAATATAATTAATATGATTAGAAATATTAGCCGAGGGAACAAAAAATATGCATAAAAAGTAAATTCTCTCTCCTTTCCATTCAATTGAACTGATCTTCCGATTCGTAATTCTCGATCGTAAAGAACCAGAAACTCGAGTGAAGCCAAAAAAAATCTGGTTTTCATCCGATTTAATCCCTCTTCGCGTTAGGTTTGATATGAGATGTCATTCGAGGCTTTGAATACTTTCCATATTAATGACAGTCAATTGGTTAGCGATCGACAGATGATCGTCGATATTAGCAATCGATCGAAAGACCGAGCGATCGAAATGAGAAATACTATTCTCCTTCTAATCGTTTCTCGATTGTAGGTCTAGTCCTGGTTGGAGGCAAACCAGGAGCAGATTTTTCTTACCCTCTTTGGCAGCCTTTGGCTGAGATCAACAAACTCGGGCACAAAGTATGCAAAATAGCATTGATTGAAATGCATTAACCATTTTTGCAGCCGATGTTAACCCAAAATGTCTTCTACTCAGGCATTAAGTGTCACTCATTTCATTGAATTCTGCAAATAATATATAAATTTTTTCATTTATATTTATAATATTATGGTATTCTTAGTCTTATTTTATTTATTTTATAGCAGCAATATTTAAATTATAAATTGTGTGTCGGGTAATGACAACCGAATGTCTTTGCCGTTAACTCTGGGCCACAATTCTTATGTGATTTGTACCAAAAGTCCTCTGACTCTGACTCGTGAAACAAATTGAGCAAAAAAGTCATAAATTTTTCGTTTTTTGTTCGCTCAGAAAAAAAGTTGATTTGTTTAATGACATGACTCTCGAGAAAAAGTCAATTTATGCAAACCCTTCCCTCTGAGTCTGTTTTGAAGATAACTAATAGAATAGGAAGAGTCGAAGAGTCGAATAGCGAGCGAAAAAGTCTTATCTAAACACATGTAACTCACAGTTTGAGTGCTTTCCGAGGAAGAGGTTTGGGGTAACCAAGAGATAGATAGAGACACTCTTCCCAGTGATAAGACCTCGAATGATAATCAGAGCAGTCGTTGGCCGGGAATTAAAGAAAAGTTCATTTATTATATTCCAAGCGGTTCTCAATTTCGTGAGAAATTCATACGATTTTGACTTCCAATGGATTTCTTTGTTAATTGAATACTCGGTCAGACCTGGGAATAAGACCGGGACTCGAATAGAGGACTTCTACTATCCCATTAGTGATCGGTTTGACTCCCATTTTACGATTTCTAACTTCGTTTTACTTCAATTCTAATTCTCGAATAATTTATCGAAAAAAATGTTAAAATATTTTTTCATTTGAATAAACAATATCTAAGTTTTGGTTTTTATTATTTCCAATTCTAATATTCATTGATTATACGGAATAAAAGTGTAATAAAAGTCAAATCTTTAAACTTTTTTTTCCAATAAAATGCCATAAAATATGTTACAATAGTCGGCCGAAAGTGAAGAAAAGGAAAGAAAAATATAAATTAGAATTCGAGACATAAAAAGAGTTTAGTTTTAATAATAAAAGTCGTCAAATGTTGAGCATTGAGTATAAACATTGAGACTTTAATGGTTAAACATCACAGATTGCCAACAACTATGACCTAACCCAACTCCATCACACACACAACCTTCCCATTGTGCCCCTCTCAAAGTCAAAGTGGTATTAAATTGGCCAAAAGTTGAATATTCTGGATAATAAAAAACTTTTCCATTTCTATAATCAAAATTTCAAATCTTTTTATGCATTCCTTAAGCCATAAGAATGAATGAGAACTTCCTTTTTGGCGATAAAAATAATAATCAAATGTTTGTCAAAATATTTTCCTTTATTTAACTTATATTCTCTCTGATCACGAATTTTAGGGGAAATATAAATAAAAGCCAGTCCTTCGAAGAATCGGTCCAATAATGGCCTACAATAATAATAATAATAATAATAATAAGTTCAAATGTTCTTGCTTTTTATGACCAATTTTGAACAAGATTTGGGTGATTCTAGCAATTGCTTGGCAACAACACTGAACCAGAACTGAAGAAGAATGAGCGCGGACTCAGTTACACAATTGTCGAGTGTATGTATCGAAGAGATTGTACTATCTTATCGTGGATGAGGTCATGTGATCGCTGATCGTCTTTATTAACACAATGTGAAGTCAAATATTTCATAACATAAACAGTGAAATCAATTTTACATCATTTTAAATCCAATTTTCGAATTTAATTTTTCTGACAACTTGTCGACTAAGAGATAGTAGTCGTGGTAATCGTCTCTCTTTGATAAGCGATTCAATTCACTAGTATATCGACGAATATCAGCCAAAAAATTTGCACTCATTCTTACAAATGATTGAATAGAATTTGGAGAAAAATATTTTTTGAGTGCAAAAATCGCCCGAAGATTATTGGCAACTATTCCATAGACCAGACCAGACCTGGTCTGCTCGGGTGCGGACCCAAGCCTTCCCTCTCTATACATATTTCTACACCCTTTGCATAACAATTTCACCTTTGATTTCAATGAAAGGCAAATATATTTTTGGGAAAAAGCTTTCAAAACATTTAATAATCGAATTGATTTTAGCAAAGATGAGTCGATCGCCGAAATAGGGGCCAAATAAGGGCCCTATTGTGCGAAACCCATCGCAAATACATTTATTTTCATTTGAAACTTTCAATTCTTGTGTACTTTCGTGAAGAGAGAGAAGAAAGAGATTTAATTATATTTTTAGTGCATTTCTTTCATTGGAAGCGCGAGTAATGCCTTCGAGAAAATACATTTTTATTTAATATAGAAAATACTTTTTTCGATATAACTTTCGATATATGAAAAAACTTTTCACTTATTTTTTCAGTCAATTTATTACACAATAGTTTTTATATTAAAATAAATCATATGTGCTTTGAATGCGATATACTTTTAGAGAAAATGAGCAAAAAATTGTGATTTATTGCGAATCCGAGTCTCGAATGCAATGCAAAGAATTTTAAGGCCTTTTGATCTAATTTTAAAATTTTTAGATGAAATACATATTTTCGATAAAGAAGTCGAACAAAAAGCCATTTTGTTTTTGTCACTCAGTTCTCATCCCATGAATAGCTCGATCACCAAAATATCAAATTTTGTTTACCCATTGTGATCGAGAATACAAGACTTGAGCTCGTATTCTGGGCATCGGTGTGAAGACCAGGTTCGTTGACAAATAGCATAGCGGGAAATACTTGCTATCGAGTGAACAGTTTGCGAGGGTATTCGAAATACGAGGATTTGTCGATTCCCCCGGTATTTGAGACTATCGTGTAATTCGATGAATACATTGCACAACAGTTGCGATCTTTTGATCGGATATTTTGAGAATTAATTTTTCAAATATTTCTCGACTCGAATGAGATATTAATAGAAGCGCTCATCAGTTATCACATCCGAGGACTCGTCGCCTGAAAGCCAAGGTCTGTATGGCTCCGGATGACAGTCGATGGTCCAAATTGCGTGATCACCGCTAGTGATCATCCGTATCGGCACCGAAGGCCCAAAATAAACATTTCATTTTTGTTAATCCGGATCTTTTGTTAATGTCTTTTGAGTTATGACTGAAATTAAGAGCGAAATCTGTAAAAAATTTTGGAAAACTGACAAAAATATTGATTGAATTGAATTGAATTTCGCGAAACAATATTCTCAATAATCGTTTTGAAAAATAGATACAATTTTTTCGGGAAATAAATTCGAGTTAGCGTTGAAAATAAATAAACAAAGCGATTATCTTGCGATACATTTTTTAGATCTGAGCCAATTCGATATCTAATTTCGTTTGGGAAGAGTTGTCGAACTAATACAAACTCATATTGGGCTCAAATAATACTCGAATTGCTTAAATAAATTGAATATAATATCGTAAAATGAAATTCTCTTGACTTCCAATTGAATAACTTTTGGACTTTTGTCAAAAAATATTAATATTGTGTTTATTTATATTCTTTTTCGTGTCACCAGAATATTAGTTATTATGTTTGCTTTGGTCTCGAAGTCAAGAAACTTGAAAAGAAGTGGAAAGAAGTGGAAGAAGTGTTGTTCCAGTGATTAATCACTTATCAATAAAAAGACATTCGTTATAATTGGCTCTAATCTGGACTTTCAAAGGAAGGAATTCACTCAATATTTATGCCAATGGATGAGGAAATCAGTGTTTGATTATAGTCGAGAAGCGAAATCACATCGAAAACAATATTTTAATGCATTCATTGCATTCATAATTCGTTTCCCTTTAATATTTACACCAATTAATTGTTTAATTAATTTTTATTTTTAGATTATAGTCGATAACAAAGTGCTGTCGACAATAGAACCCAAAGCAAAATAGCACAACCAAGCGAACAGACATTGGGACAGGCATTGGGAAAGGCATGTGTTGTGCCAATGTAACAAGATATTGCAATTGAATAATGTAACAAGCTCGTTTCAAACAAAACATCTAATGCAAACGTTAAAACTTCACCTTTTTCTGCGAAACCCATTCCAATGAGACTAACCGTCGGAAGTCGGCCGACAAGTGCTGGCCATTCATTGATTGGTTGGAAGGGCTTTACTTAAGCCTTATTTGCATTTATCGCAAACCTATTCGAGAGTTAACTGAATGACAAAAATTAATTATTTATACTTATATTCAATGTTTAGCCAAAAGTTTTTCCACATTTGAAAGATTAAAGAAAATATTGATTTTTCGACAGATCATTGATATCGACGCCCATTTGAATAAGCGATTCGAGTCTGTCTGGCAATGGCATAGTGGGTATGCCATAGTAGGTATAGTGGGCATTGTGGGCGAATCGGTGCCCCGTTGGTCGTGCCGTGTGTTGCCGGGACAGTCCATATCCCTTGCCGTGCACTTTGATCCGGAACAAGCAATTTCTTGAGCTAAGCATTTGCTTCAGAGCTCCGATCCGATAGACTTTCAGACTCAGAGACTCAGAGACTCGTCGACTCTGAACTAGAAATCGCGATAACCCCTGACCTTCAAGACTGGAACAGTTGAGTTACAACTGATTTGAGTGAATTAATTATTCACTGCTCGGTTCAGATCCCTTCAGTTCTGTTGAGATCTGTTCTGATCTGTTCTGATCTGTTCTTCGAATGGTTCCCAAATCAAGACATGCCTTTGCGTAACAACAATGACATAATACTAGTCAGACAAGTGTTGGGCTAAGGCTTATCAGCTCTAACAAAGAGCTCTAAGCTATTTGAGGCCATTTATCAAACTATCTCGGCCTTAATTCTGTCCCCTTATGAGTCCCCTTATGAAATAAAACATTGATCACGTTCGGGATGTGTGTATGGAATAGTTAACGAGCAACAAACCCAACAACAACAATGACAATTTATCTAATCTAACAATGAGAGTAAGGAATAAATAAGTGTTTTATGTTTTATGTCTAATATTGTCTCACATTTGACGGCAATATCGATAATAAAAATCTCTTCACAACAGTAATAATAATAATAATCTGTTTAGCATTTATAAGCAATAAATAGTTTTAAATTTTATTTAAATATTCAGTCATTAAATTCAAAATTAATACTCAATGAGAGAGAATGAGAGAGAATGAGAGAGAAGATAAAGAAAAGCCATTTGAATCTGTGTTTTACTTTCAGCATATATTAAGCCAAATAGAGTCTCTCCTATTCTCTCTCCTCTCCCTCTCCTGCTCTCTGGCTCTCTCGAACACCTCTCTGTCTCTCCTTTCCGTTCTCCCTATCCCTCTCTCTGTTCTCTCTCAGCCTCTCCTCTCACTCTCCTCTCCCTATTTTAATTATGCATAAATCTTCTCTCAATATAAGTAATGTTTGAATCCAAGGTCATCTTGAAATGCCTGTTCAAGGCTCAGCTGTTTGTCGAGTGAGTCCCAGCAAAGGCTCACCAAAGGGAGAGCACAGGCATCAAAACCTAAGCACACTTTTTCTTCTCTCCACTCATTTAGTTCTTCTTTTTGCCAAACGGTTCACAAACGGCTAATAAATAGGAACAGCTCTGAGCACTGGAAGAGTCGTTGAGCACCAGCTCTGCGTCAATCCCGGGACACACTGTTTGTGTTTGTTGGCAGTGCTCTGCAGTAACGCCACAAAACTCCGCAAAAAGTGCTATTTTTCACTCGATATTACTCATTAAGTGTAAAGGATTAGCCGATTCGTGAGCCATAGCCGTAACGACAGTAAGGATAATCAATTTGGTGAACACAATCGCATGCCTTCCGTTGTCATAGAGGAAAAGCATAGGTTATGGGTCGCCAGTGGACAGCTGGCAAAGGTAGGGATCATATGGGGATCACATCGGGACTTAGGTTACTATTGAGGACAGACAGGAGGACAGACAGGACAGGACACTAATTGATAGGTTAGACACGATATGAGGACAATCGGTGCATAAGAATAAACTAATATATAACCGATAATCTAATCATTGATTACGTGATTTGTGACTCGTTTAGACGTTTAGACGTTTAGATGAGTGAACAGAATATTACAGAATATTAGTGAACAAAAAATATGATTCACTGATAGACTGACAACGAAAATAAAATTTTCAATCATTTTGATGACAAAATGGAAATGCCGTTTCTCTACACACAAACCTCACCTCAGCCTAACCTATGATAACCTTGATATGAATGATACTTTTACTACTAGTTTATTAATACCGCGATTCTGTCGTCATTAGGAGTGCCTTATATGTATGAAAATGCAATTAAGACCTCTAGAGCTCTACCACTATCTCATCAATCGATCGCAATTATCAAAATGTTCGAATGATCAAGGTGAGCTGGGTTAGGCTCACTGGGGTAGGACAGGCAATACAAGTAGGGTAGGTTAGACTGAGGTAGACTGAGGTAGACTGAGGTGAGGCTCTTCTAATTGTCATCATAATTAAGGTCCAAAACAACTCTACATTTGTTCAGTAATAATGTTATTAAGACTTTAGTCATATTAGACCTAATAATTACTAAACATTTAGAGTAAGAAAAATAAAATTTAAATATAATCTCAAAAACATTTTGATATATATTTACATTGAGATTAAACTTTTTTACAATCAATACTACAATCAGTGAAACGTTTCTCCCTTTGAATAAAAACATAACATTTGGTCGACTATTCTATCGTTGAGTTATTTGTTGTACTTATATTACAAACGAACCAAAATTAAAAGTGCATTAAAACTACTGAAATATATTTAAAGAAACGAAAATTAGAAAAAAAAAGTACAAAAACAGTGAACAAAGAGAAGAATAAGATAGAGAACGAGAAGGAAAACAACTCTTGAAAAGAGGAACTGGTATTTGATTACCGAAAACTGGGGTTAAAAGTTCAGGGCATAAAAAATAACAGGTCTTAAGGATAAGAACTCGAGAGTGGATGGTCTTTACCATTGGATCAAAGACACTGACACCTAATCTATTAGTCTATTAGAAGCCTTTGACTGATAAATATTCAAATTAAAAGTCTGTTTGTCTTAAAGGGAAACAAATATTCTCTCGATTTTTGTCGAATATATTCACAAAAACTTTTTTATGGCTTTCATATACTCTTCCAATGCCTCTCATATATGAAAGTATGAATAGAAGTCCTGTCTCTGAGCCGGCAATTGACTCGTTCACAAACCACGGCCAGACTCACACTCCCAGTTGAGGACAAAGACACAGATCTGAGTTATGGCTGTTTCGAGGGAGAAGTGGTCTCTTGGACCCGAAGTTGGTCAGAATCAGTGAGATGTCCAGGTTGTTGGTGTGAGTCGATAATGATCTGGTAAGAGGTGGCCATTGAGAAGTGTTGCGAAGAGCTAGCTTTCATATTCTCTCCACTCCTATTCGCCCCAATCCCTAACAAGTGAACGACTCGCCAGCACTGAGCACAGGCAGAGCACAGGCAAAGCAGAGGACGAGTGCATAGTTACAAGTATTGCTTTGCAGTGATTGGACGTCTTCGGTGATCAGCCGAGAAGTGGTGCTCCCAATGCTATACCAATGCTATGCCTGTGTGTAGTGTTTGTGTTATGTGTTTGTGTGCTGTGCTGTCAGTGCGCGTGTGTGTGTCGGCTCAGGTCTGACAGGAGTGACTGCAACTCACAGCTGAGCTCTGGTAGTAGTGGTAGTGCTCACAGTGGGCACAAACGGCACAAACCAGTTGTCAGTGAGTTGTCTGCAAGAACTGGTGTTCAGTCTTTGCCTAACACTCGACTGAGTCAGACAAACAACAGCTGAACAGTAGAGCTGTTCCTAACATAAAGACCTAACCAAATGAAGACTATCTTCAGAACCTATTCGGTGATCACTAAATGATCCGACACTTCAAGTGTGGACAGACTTTTAACTAATTATTTGTTGTTATTTGTGTTGTAATTAAGTTTAAAACTGATTTTTAAATTTAGCACTTTTTTCAATTGAAGACCAATCAACTGATCCGAAGACTTGTGTCCGATCAGATCCAGTGAAATCTTGTCATAACTGACCTCATCTCTAGGTAGTTGTTAATTGTTCCAATTGATCCATTGTCTCAGTCGTGGGCCAGAAGTGCTAAGTCGTGCAAAATAAGTGCTATTTTGGTGCCCGACTTGTCATCTGATGTAACATCACTTGACTCTTACCATCCATACTATCCATACCCGGGACCGGACAGAGCCGGACACCGACCACTTCAAGTGAGACCGAGTCTGGTGGCCATGAAGTCGAACCATTCATCGGCGCGGGAGTTGGACGACGGGGTGACTCACATAATCTCGTGTCACCCGAACTATAAGGACCCGTTCGTGAGGGCCCACAACTTCATCCTCAGAGGCGATGGTCCGCTCTCTTACCCGACCCGTCAGTACATAGGAATCATGGCCTCTGCCCGACACCAGTGCAGGTATTTGGTGAACGTGAGTCGGGACGAGTTCTTGGCCTCTGGCGGTGATCCACAATGGCTACAAGGCTTGGATCACATTCCGCAAAAGCTAAGAGATCTGAACCAAATCAATAAACTGCTGGCACACCAGCCGTGGCTAATCTCGAAGACCCACATCGAGAAGTTGACCAAAGGGTCTGACTCGTGGTCTTTGTCTGAGTTGGTCCACGCAATAGTGATATTATCGCACTTCCACGCTCTTTCCAGTTTCGTCTTCGGCTGTTCGATCGGCGCCGACGGTCACACACTCGTCAATGAGGGCGATGAGAAGGAAAACGGTCACAACGGCCACTCGGCTCCGGTCAACTCGAACAATAAGTCACCCCAAACCGGATCGCCCGACAGTCTGGCCAGTTCTCCGACCACCGGCGCTGAAGTCGAAGCGCTTATGAAGAAAATGCAGACAATAAACGAACAGAAGGGCAGCGCCGCCGCAGACGACTCGGCCTCACCCGAAGACATGAAGAGTTTGTTCGACAGACAAGTAGATTATCAAAACCAAGAACTCCTTCTCTCGCCTCTGATCCCATCGAACAACAGTTCCCAAGCAGTGGCCCAACCCGTCGGCAATAATCAGACCAACTCTAATGGGTCTACAGATCAGACTCAGTCGGACGCAGAGCTCTTCAAATTCATGGACGACCCGTCGTTCGGTTACGAAGACTTTGCTCGGCGTCGGGAGGAGTCAGAGCTGCCGACGTTCCGCGTTCAGGACTACTCGTGGGACGACCACGGGTTCAGTCTCGTGAACAGACTCTACTCAGATATCGGCAATTTGTTGGACGAGAAGTTCAAGATTTGCTATAATCTCACTTATTATACAATGGGAAACAAGACTAACATCGATACAACACCTTTCCGTCGGGCCATTTGGAACTACATTCAGTCCATGTATGGCATCAGACACGACGACTACGACTACCGAGAGGTCAATCTTCTTCTCGAGAGGAACCTCAAGTCTTACATAAAGACTTTGTGTTGTTATCCCAATCGGATCCGCACAAACAGGGATTACTCCAAAGTGATGCGCGGCTTCAGACCCTCCGAGAAGGTATGTCCACTCATTAGTAGCACTTATCTGACCGCACCCGAGACCACATCCCTGACCGTTGCTAAGGCCCAGAACTACCTATAGCCCAATGGCCAGCAATGATGTGCCCATAAATGATGTTATGGTTGACTATAAGAGGCCTCTGGTTATCAAAGTCCTAACCATTGAGTACTCGAGAAGAGACTAATTTAGTTTAAAATATTTCAAATAGTTCTTAGATTTGAATTCCGACCACAACTTAATCAATGGGTTTATCATTAAAGTTATCGTCAAATTAGTCGAGTCTCAGACCATATCACTAGATATCTAACTCTTCGGTCACACGTCTGATAATTATTTTTAGTTTTTTTTTATTGGACTTTAAATTTAAAGTTTATTAAGTAATTTGGTGACCTTGATCGTTTAGATTACATTTAGCAATGCTAGACCGAATTAGCTGACCCAAGGGACTCGACCAGCATAGGCAGACCCACCCCTTCCCTGACTTCAATCACTTAATGGTCTTTGCGGTCAGAGTCGCGACAACACATCAAACACTGACCAACACATAGACAGACCATATAAAGCCTGAAGCAGTTGCAGATCAGACTCAGACCCGAGCCGTCCCTCAATTGACCAAATGATCCATAATTTGAATATAACTCTAATCAGTCTCTTCTTCTCCTCCTCTCCCGTCCTTTAGATTCACGTAAATCTTATGATATTTGAGGCCAGACTTCAGGCAGAGTTGTTGTACGCGTTGAGAGCAGTGATGCGTCACATGACCTGATGGCCGGACCACCGAAGCCGTTGAGCACTGGAATCGACAGACAGACACACATGTCTTGGCTTTTCTCTTATAGAAGTTATTCATTATATATTGTAATGATTATAATAATAATATTATGAGAACTAATTGTCATTTAATTGAATTACAATTAATTTTTATTTAAAAATTATCTTATTTTGAGTTTTATTTACTTTTGAACTCAATTCTGAAGAAAAACTAAAAGTTTTTATTTCAAACTTCGATGTTATGAACGACTCCGACAACAGTCCGGTTCAGTCATTGATAGAGAGGAATAACGGGTCCGGGGGTTGGGTTCCGAGTGGGCTAAAGGGGGTATCAATTGAGGGATAGTTTCGATTACATAAATATGTGTCCAAACAGTTGTTTCTCAATGACTGAGAGCTCTGAAGAGGTGTCGAAAGAGCGCACGAATTCTCATAAAAATCATGTTTTGATCGAAAAAATTGATTTCGTATTTCATTACAAAACTATCGACACTTTTGGGACAAACATTGACCCGATTTTCCTCTCTATCGACCAAACGATTTGTATATTTAGTGATTTTAAAATTTGATTAAAATAGTTATTTAATTGTTAATTAAGTGGAATTTATTTTTGTCCGCTGCCCGAAACACACAAACCATACCCACAATGGGATATTTGAGAAGCAATTGAGGGCATTTAGCATTGCCTCCAATCAAAGCAATATATAATATACATTATATATAATATATAACTACTG
>JAQGAJ010000218.1:0-18523 GCA_034689365.1 Liebstadia similis | reverse complement strand
ATATAATTACATTTAATGTATAATATATTTCAAATAAATCTGCTTTTGTTTTGTTTTTCCGAAACCGAAACATTGTTTTCGAGTTAATCGAGTTATTAATTAATATTAGACTTTGTTTTCCAATTCAATACAAATCTGTTGTTTTCGATCAATAATTACATCGAATTTGTAATAACTTTAGTCGAAATCGACTTTAATGTCGAATACATTCAAACCTGTGATCATCTGTGAAGTGAACCCTCTCTTCACTCGAATACTAATCTATCGAAAGTTGTTTTTATTATACTTTTTCCTCAATTATCTCACACTTCGGAGAAGTACTGATCGCTCGTCGAAGTAGTGATTATCTGTCAAATGGGTTCACATTTCAGAGGTTTGACTGTATTTTATGTTATATTTAGAATCGATTGAAATAATGAGCAAAAAGTGATGTTTAGTTAGCTTTTGATGGGTTAACACAATCAGAGAATCGACTCATTTGTCGACGAAATTCAATATTCATTCAATGATTGGCAGCGAATTCGATAAAACACTTGAATTCCAATACAATTCTGTTCTAAAACTTCTCTTATTTTGTGTTTTATTTATCAATCATTTCAAGTGATTAACGAAAAACAAACTGAAAGTGAATTTTCTCACAAAAGGCGAGAGAAATGCAATGAAAGTCACAGAATATTCTTCGATCGCAACCAATAATCCATTCATTGAATCGCAAACAAAAAGCAAGAGTTAAGGGAATTCCAGACAAACCTAAGGCTGTTTTCGGTGAACAATGGGAACAAAAGAAAAGTTGTTTTCAATCGGGTTTTGAATCGGAAAAAACATTTTATTTCTACAGTGAATCGAGAATTAAAAAAATGATTAAATATACAAATAATAGTAATGATGGTAATGACGGCCACTGACGGCCATTCCATTGAACAGATCGGACACAAATATATTAACCAAAAGTTCAAAACAAACATTGATTTTTGAAATACCTGTAAAATAATAAACAACTGAATGGTTGTGCGTTTTGAGCAGCGCTACAGTCAGTCAGATATACACAGAGTTCTTGTTTTTCATCGTTAGTTTGAGGTTAAAGACTATTAGTTAAGAGTTTTAATTGAAAGAACATATTCTTCGGCTTTGATTTCAAGTCTTTCCTAAATTTTAATCAGAAAAATAACTATTATTTGCCCGAAAAGTATCGCGCGATTCAATGATAAACACTTTTCACACTCCAAATGGTATCACATTTTGCAGAGAAATCAAGACTTTATTATTCAAAAAGTAAATAATGGGTTAATCAGAATATCACTAAAGAATTGCAATTAAATTGAAATTAGAGTCTAATCAGAGATAGAATTAATAATAAGTCTAACGAACGGATAAATTATAACCTATTTTAATGATAAATACAACTCTTAATGACTTTTATTTAGTGTAAATATTAATTACAAAATAGTTTCTCATATTTTAAGGCACTTTCGGTGTTCTGTAAATAGTTTTCTATCAAAAAATATTTGATTCTATAAAACACTTATCAAGTCTTTCAGTAATGAATTATAGCTTTCGTAATATCTATTCGAAGATCATTTCGATTGAAAAGTTGTTTACCATTGAAAACACTGACCTTTCGGGCGATTAAAACACAAAAATAAACATTTCTTTAGGTCTTATGTACTGAAAAATAATTATTAGTTCTTTGAAATTGAAATTTACTTTTCATTGGTTTCTAATTCAGTCGACAAAACATTATTCAGATCTGAGTTTTTTAGACAAAAATACTTTAGATTTTTGGGCAAAAAATAATAATTTAATTAAAAGTTTGTTATTGTTTTCACATTTCTTCCGGTGTTTTCATTAAAATCGAGTGAAAAATACTATTAATTGGGTTTTGAATTGCATTTTGAAGGCAATCAAAAATAACTTTTCTTCCGGTCATTCAGTTTCAAAGAATATTCTATTTGTTTAAAAATAATTTGACAAATATTTTACAGAATTTAGTGGTTTTTGTACTACAAATATAAATATATTGTATTTCTTATGTATAGAAATGTATTTTCACAACTGTAGCGCTTCGTTAAGGTATTAACGATAAGGTAATTCAATTCAAATAATCAGTGATTTTAATGACAAAACTAAACATAAAAACGTTTATCTAATCCTAGATTTCAATTGATTTCAATTTGTATTCACATTTCGATCGAAAAAACTTGTGATTAATTAAAAAACGAGACAAAACATCAAAAAGTGTTGAAACACTTTTGCGTCCAAATGACAGACAAACAGACCTAAAGTCTGGCGATTCCTAAAACAATTGATTGCAAAACGTATCGCAAATAATAAGTCTTCGGAACACAACTCTGACCTCAATTGGATTCACAACTAATCCTATTCTGAAGACCAAAAACTTTGCGATCAATCGAAACGAATCTAATTAACAATAATCGCGATAATCAGTACTTAATATCAAACTTATGTTTAACTCTATTAATAAAATCTTTTCATCGGTTTCTTCGCTAGACTTAAACCAAATGTGTCTCTAATGGCAAACAAATTAGAAAAACATTTTCCCTAACAATAGAAGACACGGAGGAAGGGATCGGTTGAGGAAAGGCTCAGAGAATAGTCTGCATTGCAATGAGTTTAGCAAAAATAGACCTCAATCTAGAGGAAAGACGAGTGAAAGTTAAGAATAAATGAGATTAAAAATAATTAATTTCTAAATTAAATAGGATTTTAGAGAAAATGGTTTCAAATGAGTGAAAAGGCTTTATATAAATGTTGTAATTGTTGACAATTTTTGAATCCTTTAAGACTCGATTGCTTTTAATAGAAACACAATTTCGATAAGAATTAAGAGAATAATAAAAAAGAATTCAAAGGAATGTTAATTATATTATTATTCTTTTGGTTTTAGATTTAAAGACATTTTGTTTTCGGCTTTAATTAACTCAAAAAAGTCTTAATAAATGATTTGATTAGCAATTGATTTGACATAAAAAGACTCGTTTCTGATGACAGACCGACAAAAAGATCACTCGAATTCTCTCAAATATTAAAAATCAATTTCTTTACAAAAATATCTATTCTTTTCTTTATCTACCAAAAGCTCTTATCATTAGTTGCGTTAATACAAAATATTCTTATTCTTCGAGTTATTATTCGCACAAAAATCTCAATTCCGGGACATTTTGAGAATACTTTTGCTTGACTTTCAAGTTCTGTGTTTTTGTTCGACCCATCGCTCGGAATAGCTATAAATAATGGGAAACATATCCGAAATAACTCTAGTCTTCAGTTCAGTATTGCTCGACATTAAGGGGTCGGCAGTTGTGGTCAGTTCTGTCCGCCATTTGTTTTCTGATTTAAGACACTTTTGGCGTTCATATCACTCGTAAGTCATTTCTCTTTCGGTCTTTTAAACCCTTAATTAAAACCAAAAACACTTTTTTACAGATAAAAACACTTTTCAATCAATCAATCTTTCAATCAATAGATGAGAAGAAAAACAAAATTCAATTGATTTACAATATCTGTCGACAACGAACTCATCGCTAAACCAATTGTTAGTTTGAGTTTCAATTTGTTTATAAATTCAGTTCTAAAAACCTAATTAATTGGATTTTATAAAACAGTTATCGTTTTGAATCGTTTTGTATTCCTAAACAAGAAAATAATAATATTTATACTAATCTTTCGCTAATATATAGTAATAATAATTGTTTTGATGTCGTGTTTCGTCTAAATTATTAGTCAAAAGAGTTGTTATTAATAATAATTATGATTTAGTTTGAAATGTGTTTTGAATTTTGTCCAAAATGTTAACAAAAGAGTCAAAAAGCAGACGAAAAGAAAAAAATTACACGAAATAAATGGTTAATCGGATGACAAGAATAGAGAAGAAGAGTATATCTCACAGAAAAATAATTATATAATAATATTCTTAATTATATTTCTCAACAGTTTTTATATAATATTATATATAATGAAACGACAATTAAAAAGAGCAAAAAATAATAATAAATTCAAATAATAATAAATCAAAGAATCGAAACGAACGGAAATTAATTATAATAAGAATTAAAAATTACAACAAAAAACTTATAATTAATTAATAATATTTATAGTATTTATAATAATATTCAATAATGAAATTCAATTTTCAATTCAATTCAATTAATTAATAAAATGATAATTAATCGCTTCAATCAATTGAGTTCTCATCAGTTCTGAGAAAACAAAACGATATTTAACTAAAAATTTAAAAACAAATCTATCGATTGGTTTCTAATAGAGGATTGAATTCCGAACTCAATTCGCTTCTGATTTTCGTCGAAATTGATAACTAATTAATATTTAATCAATAAATGAGAAGCGCTTTCGATGAACACATCAAATGGTTTGTTGTTTAGACTAAAAAAAATAGACACAAAATATAATTTGTTATGAATTTCAATGATTTGTTGAATTTAAAAAAATTGTTTCAACCAATCAGTCAATGAGTTTATAACTGAAGCCCTGCTATAAAGAGGTGTTTCTCTACTTCTCTCAACTAAGGGGACGGCAGGCCATGAATTGATGCGGTGTTTGGATTGCGGACAACCGAAAGTGTGTTAGAAAATAGTGTTTAAAAATGTATTTATAATAACGAAGACATTCATAATTAACAATTAATTTTTTAACAATAAATGTTTAGTCCGTTTTCTGATTCAATCGATTCTTTTGCAGAAGAAAAGAGACTTTTTTTTATGAGACTTATACTACACTTAAGGCTTTGTCTTTGAATTGGAAAATAACTACTAAAACAACTCTTCGGACGAGAGATCGGACCACAAGAATCAAAATCCGTTCAGTCATCTGATTCTTGATATCAGAGCTTTGAGTCGAGAGAAGAGTCAAACCATTTAAAGAATAATTACTTTTCACTGAAATTCTGCGAATAATTCTATTAACAGAATGTAAACCAGAATTTCATTCAAAGATACCTTTGATTACAATCAGAATTAAAAACAAAAACAAACAAAAAATTTAACAAAAAATAATAGATTTATGAATCGAATCGATGTCTTCCTGTCAGAGAAGAGTTGGGATGAGAGCCGAGAGAAGAGAGACGGCGCCCAAACTGGGACTGGAATTGCAATGAGTTTGTTGTCACTTATGATAAAACGGGACTAAATCTCGTTAATTAGATGTTATTTCTTTTTAGCATGTAACATTTCCATTAGTAAGGTCTGTGTCGGTGCACTTCCGCCCATATGTTTGTAGTATAGAAACTCTTCGCCTCGCATTGTCAGGGCTCGCATTTCTGGCACCTGAGCCATCAATTGACCGAATTTGTCCTAAACATCAACAAATCATTAGTAATATATAAGTAGAGGACAGGTCTGGGTATGGGTTAGACCCTAATCAGGTCTGTGTCTGGGAATACATCACATGTAGACTGAATCTAAACTATTGTTCTGATTATAACCATATAAATGCTCTAATTTAGACCCAAATCTTTCCATATCTTCCTATTGATAGTATATTTCCCAATAACTGGGCTCTGATTGAGCGTCGGATCCCCAGAACTACTGCAAAGTGGAATCGTGTTTGGGCTCAGGTGTGGGACAGCCGAGGGACAGGTGTGCGGCCGATCGGGGCTAAGGCTTACATTAATTTGTGGATAACAGTTGATTGTGTACTCGAGTAACGCCTGTTTTGTCTGTTCGTGCGCCTCCTGAACCAGTTTGAAGTTAGACAGACCGCGAACATCTGTGTTGGGATACGGCGGTGACGAGTGATCATCGGTAGTGAACAACCATTTGGGATGACGTCCACAATAATAGGAGATATGAACCAAAATATTATTAGAAATATAGAAATATATCAAAAGTAGAGCGAAAAGAGATTATATATGAGAATAGTTTTTACGTTAAGAATGCGATGAATAATGAAAATCAATAAATATTACGAAATATTTGTTTAACGAAAAGATATAAAAATAAAAACGCATTACAAATGAAATAAAAGCTAAGTATTCACTGAAATTCTGTTAATTGTTTTAACGCTAATTACGAGAATAATTCAATTAAAACGACAAAATCTCCTTCAAATTGATCAAATTCACAACTAGATCCAAACTAGATCAAGGGAATACTTGTCAAGAATATTCTGGACCTCAAATTCTGGATTAATTAGAAATTAACCTCGAATTCAGTGAGACTTTAGTCAAACACAGAATTAGAGCAAATTCTGGAAAGAATTCTTATTTTAGGCCGAATTAGATCGAAGTAAACATCGATTCGAGAGGAAAGGGATGTCCAGACCTGGGTTTAGTAGAAGTAAGAATTTGAGACACATGTAGTCAATGGAGTCGAACTTGAGTTCGGTCAGTCTTTGGATGACTTGGTGTAATTGGTCGGCCACTGACGGCACGCCTAACAGCGCCAAACACAATAAGTCAAACTTCTGGCCGTTCGGTAGAGTCGTCTCGTCGGGCAGACCCACGTGAAGACGTTGATGGATGTGGTCGAGTACTAACATATCGCTCCACGCGTGCTGAAGAAGTTTCATCTGGTCGTCCACCTGTGCCGACACCCATAGAAGACATCATTAGTCATATCGATAACGATTGCAAAACAAATATTTCTATTATTTAACGATTTTTTTTATTTCTTTTAAAATTATCATAAAATAAGAATAAAAGTTCAAAAAAAGTTCACTAAAAGTAATAATAATTATAACAAACATTAAATAAAAACAAAAATTTATATCATTTTAATTCATTTGACATTCAAACTAAAGCCATAATAACTAATGATTTCCAGAAATTATTTCCAATTTTTTCTTTTGTTTTTATCTAAAAGTTTTAACTTTCACTTAAAATTCAATGTTTGTCTATAATTAAAATTAATTTTTTAGGTTAATTAACTTAATTGAATGAATGTGTTTATGATTATATAATTCACACCAAACTTATAGTCGGAGTTCACGTAATAGTAGTCAAGATCTCAATCAATAAAGGCTTTGACCCAAAGTCCGGGTCCGGTCTCAGTCTAGTGACTAGACTCTAGTCCCCTAACTATGGACTGATTTGTTTTGACATTGAATTAAATAATTTAAAAAATAAATAAAAGTCGTTTAACTAACTGTTAATTGTTATGCTAAACTTATCTACTATATTTATTTATTTACTAAACTAAACAACAGGGGAGGGGGGGTCAAATTTTCGCTCCGACCTCAGGGGGGTATTTTGGCTATACCCCCCCCTTGCGCATCCCTGCTATTTAATTAGAGGTAGTCTCCGTCATGTGATTGAATAATCTTTTAGTTTAGAAGTTTTTGTAGACTTTAACACAAATTTCAAAATTTATTATTCAAATCAGTCATCGAAAGTGTTTAAAGCCGTTAATTATTTATCAATGAATAACAAGAATTAGAAAGAATAATAATAAACTAGATTAAGAATAATTAAGAATCACTTATTAATCAAAAAGAGTCTCTTATCTTAAATATCTTAAATCACAAATGTTTAATGTCTTGGTCTTAATCTTTCTGGAAATTATTCGATAAAAATTGTTAACAAATGAATACAATTGTCGCAAAATGTTTGTAAAGTTTCTCATATAATGGGAAACGTCTGGGAATGTGAACGTAAATTATAGAGTTCATCATAAAGGAAGGTAATCATGCAATGTTTGGCTATAAAATTGGATTTCAAGGATAATTCAAGTTATGTTTGACTCTAATGTTCACTCAATTCTTGTCTGTTATTTCGGTTCAACCCTTCAGTACCTGTTTTGAGAGTCTAGACCAGGGATGGCTAATAGGGGGGTATTCCAAAATCCCCCTAGAGCCGAAATTTTGTCAAAATCTCCCCGAGGAGCGAATCCAGGGACCTCCCCAAGCCTCTAACATTAACTGAAAAACCACTCAAAAACAATATAAAACCTGAAAATAGCCAGATTTTTGACAAAATTTGAGCCAATTTTTGATTATTTTGGAAAAATTTAGCTTAAAAATCGTAAAAACGGCTAAATTCGGTTAAATTAGGTTCTAATTTAATTAAATTAAGCGTTTAAACTGGATTTAGTCAAAATTTGAACAAAAAATATTTTCAAAATACCCCCTAATAACCCCCTGAAAATACCTCCCTAAACCCCCCTAGACCGAGAAAGTTTAGCCATCCCTGGTCTAGACTTAAACAGACAAATGGCCTAAACATAGAAGTCCAATGTAACAGGTGAATTTTAAATCAGATCGGAAGTTGATTATGAATTGCTTGAAATTTGGAAGAAATTACAATTTCATTCTTTGTGAATATTAAAGACCAGGGATTATGAAATAAGTCAACGCTATATTGAAATTGAAATAATAATAAATAAAATTATTACCGAATGACTTACCGTCGAAAGTAGAGAATCTCAAACCGAGACTAAAGTTACCGAAAACTTACAAACAATTTCTATAATTAATAATTTATTGCTATAAACGAAAACTTGTAAATCGTTTGGTTATGTTCTATCAAATTCTTGAACAATAATAATTTGTGACATATTCTAGATTTAGGTTCTTGTTTGACAACTATAACAGTAAATAGCAGTGTTGCGCAAGCTCAGCCGAGCCAGGGGGGGGTATAGATGGGGGTATTTTCGGGAGTGCCGAAACCGGCCGCGGCCCCTTAATCCAGTTAATTTATGATGGTCGAGAGTCTGCCGCTCGTTGGCCACGGTCCGCCAAATGGCGTTTCTCTTCGTAGTCTGGTTTATGGGTTTCGGTATTGGACTGGTCTTCACATTCCTCTTCTGGCACTTACAAGACTTGGGCGGAACGCCTACTCTGTTCGGTGTGGCCTCAGTTATAAACCATTTGTCGGAGATCTGCGCCTATTTTTATAGCTATAGTCTCATCAAAACCTTTGGCCACACAAAGGTATGTCCGACTGTGCGAGTGAACAGACATGTGATCATTTACTTCCAGGTGCTGTGCATTGGACTCGCAGGCAATGTGGCCAGGTTCGTATACATAGCCTGGTTGAGCAACCCGTGGTGGGTCTTACCTTTCGAGCTTATCCAAGGTAAGGGTCGGTTATTATTATTAGTGATGTACTGACCTCTGACCCCACAGGTGTTACCCACGCGACCGTATGGGCAGCCGCTTGCAGTTACATAACACAACACACAGAACCTGAGCTCAGGTCTTCGACACAGGGAGTGCTTCAGGGACTGCATCACGGGTTGGGTCGCGGATGCGGTTCTATTATCGGCGGAATGATTGTCAACCGATGGGGTGAGACCTCAAAGGCACGAATCACTTAATTACTAACGATATCCTATTCTAACGGACAGGCACTCGACTCACGTTCGGATTGTATGGTGTGCTCTGTCTGGTAGTGTTGGCCGCGTTTGTGCACCTGAACTACTACCGGCCCAAAGAGGGCTACAATTTCTATGAAGACGTTGACCCGAATGTAGTGTTTGACGACTCGAGCGCTTTGGCCCCACACGGAGTTCCCACTAATCCGATCGCACGATCGCTGTCCCGACAGAACGTAAAGCAAAGTCCTGACCAACAGTCGGCCACACCTAAGGACCAGACCTGGGATAGCAATACCGGGCCGACTAACCCATTCAAGAGTGACGACCCATATCTCGACCCTAACCAGGCCTGGAGTCAGAGTAAGACACGATTTGATCTGGGATTGCACTGAAATAAAGTATCTTGGTCAAAAAATATTTATGAAGGGCTCTGGCAGATAATTATGATCTTGCGAAATGTTTTATAGATAATGATAAACTTACCTAGATGATCGATATCCTCACTAATTACCTTGTAACCTTTATAAGATATGATACTTTTACTCACTAAGGTATTTTTCTGTGCAATCACCTAGTTACATTTATTTGATAGCTATACAAACTAGCTACTTTTATCATTCCTTAGCCTACAACACAATGCGTTTGGGCAACTACTTTGACCTAATCTCTCCCGATGGTAAATATGATTTGTCGGCCATCAGACGACACTTCAGAGTAAGTGATTTCCCATTGTGACTGAATTTAATGGCAGTGCAAACACCCAGATATTGAACGAGACAACGAACGCCAGTCATAACGAGTGGCCCATCGATGACATCACTAAAAGTGTGATCACTGAGAGGTCACAGCCGTACGAAAACCGGCGGACCAGCTATGCCTGGTAGAGGTCATCATGTCATCATGGGCATTCGGTGATTATCACATACACAGCAATACTGCAGAATATCAAAATAGTTGATCTAGATAATTTCAATTTCTGCTAATTACTCAAATATAAAAGATAAGCTAAATTTATACCCGTGATGCTAAGTCACGATCTAAATTTACCATGATTGATTGATTGATTTTGAATATTAATTATATGGTTGTGAAATATCATTGACTCAAATGATCGAAGTTTTCCAAAGCGTAACTAAAAACATTACCATGATGAAAGCCTCACTAATTAGTCTATTGAACAAAGTTTTAACCAAGTTTATTGTAACTAAGATTATTTGTGATTGCTAATTTCTATAACATATCGCACCATGCGCATTTCCAACTTGGTCATATTAATTTTATTTTAAACAAACTACCAAGATGTTTTCTAATATTGTGTGATTGTGTAATTTAGCTTCCACTACGAATTATTTAAACTAGATAAGAACATTGCCTTATTCAATTTACTTTGAGCACATTGTCCATGTTATACTTTCCAAACTCTATCTTGTTTATCTTGTTAACTCTATCGATCCATATCGAACTAAACATATTCAATTAACCATGATTAAAATATCAAATTCCAAATGAGAACCAGAATAAACATATCAAACAATTCTGTATCATATCAATGAACGATTGTAGACTACCATGCTAGATTAAATACTCGATGTTTTATCATATCATAGATTATGTAAATTATTATCAAATTATCATGTAAATAAATTAATAAAGTGATAATTTAAATTAATTCTGGACACTTCAAAGAAAAATTGTGGTTTTCTTTAAAAAAAAACCTTATATCATGTGATATTTCACAATGGGAATTTCAGAATTTCTATTTTTTGTGTCTATTTCTCTAGGTAAAGAACTTATTCCCACTTTAACATTTTTTCGCTCATTATTGCTCACTCTTCAGTCAAAGAACCTATATACCTATATTACAGGGATGGTTAATAGGGGGTGTGTATTCCAAAATCACCTTAGAGCCAAAATTTGGAAAATCCCCCCTAGAAGCGGATACAGGGACCCCTAATCCCACTATTTTTTGGAAAATTTGTCTCATTTTTTGCCTAAAATGGCCTAACCGTTATACCAAAGTGCGCATGCGCACACTGGGTTGACGCCTATAAAAAGGACGGACAGCCCAACTCTGGTTCATTCTCTGTTCCGAACTCGACGAATGCACATCCCTTTAACCCAATACGTCACAAAGTAGTGAAAAACTTTATTATCATCAAAAGTGAACAATCAAGTTCTTAAATGTCTAACGGAAACGGAAGCGACGGAAAGTCTCTCATCGAAGACGAGCTGAAACTCTCTGAAAGTGAAACATCGGTTCCGAAGTCAAAGACATCTCTTAAACGGAAAAGAATTGCGGAAAACTTCGCAAAGTCTGGGCTAAAAGAATCTAATCAGAGATCAAATGTAAGCTCAACAAAGAAGAAACAACGGAAAGTGACTTTTGAAGAAACTTTCTCAGAGATGACACAAACGGAACGAATGTCTGAAACGGAGAGAAGCGAAACATCGAAACCAAAAACTGAAGCAAAACGGAAGAAAACCAAATGTCTGTCCCTTCAAAATCGTGTGATTACCGCACTTCTCAATGATTATAGTGAAGAAGACGTCGAGGAGTATGAGACACATCAACGGAAAAGAGACGATCTCATTGCCAGACTTAGGGCCAGAGAAGATGAATATAAAGATGAGATCTTAAGACTTCAAGGAGTAATCAGAGCAATGGCAGTATCAGGTCTTCAAGGAATCGGCATTTCCGCCACGAGTTTACCGGAGAGCCAACCATTCACACCAACGACAACACTAACGGAAGACCTATTGAAGGAAGCGAAGAGCGGAATACTCCCAGAAGTTTTCAGCCCTCTGTCACTCATCTGCTCATACGGGACGGAAAACCAAGATAAACGTAAAACCTGGCGACAAAGACTTCATCCAATCAAACACTGCCTTTTTAACGGAAATTTTCGCCGACCCAGAGAACCACAACTCCGTTGTCCGTTCATTGATAACGGAAACAGGATGTCAAAACACTGGGAAACCTTTCATGAAATTGAGATGCCGCTCCCCGGCTGGACCTGGCAATACTTACCCGTCAAAAACATCATTCAATTGGAGGACGGATGGGAAGTCCTAAAGTCAGCGGACAAGGAAACGAAGTCGAAATGGAAATTCCTGACTAACCGGACGGTAGAAGACGTATCTGACGGAGAAGACTCGGACGGAGACAATGCCGAGTAGTGACGGAATGGACGGAACACCAAAATTTTTTCCACATACTTATTATTTTTAAACTTTTCACTAAACTATACTTATCACAAAATGTTAAGTACTCTCAAACGTATTATTACTACTTAACGTACTGTATTGAACAAAATTTATTAAAATTTGTAATTGTCAACTTATACTTCTTAACGTAGTTCAAATTCAACTGACGTGGTCTCACAAATACTTTTCATAATTTTATACTTTTGAAATTCCGATTAATGTTTGAATAAAATATTACTTTATGAAAAAAACATACCTAACCTAAGATTAATAGTGGGGAACTAATTAACAGGGGAATAAATGAGGGGGAGTAAATTAGTAGGACTTAATTTAAATGAATTTAGCTGATTTTTTCAACTGATTTCAATCATTTTTAAGCCAAAATTAGGCTAAATTAAACCTGAATTCAGTTTAAATCTAATATAAAACCAGTTTGAATACAGTTACCAATGAGGAAAAGTTACCAAAAAACGCCCAGCGTCTGATTGGGGCGCAACAGTACGCACAGATAGGACAGGTGTTTGTATTCCTACTAAAACATTATATTTAATTGAAGCGACATAACAATGAACTACAGCTCATAAGCCTTGCCATGGAATCAGATATCGGCACTTTCACACCTTTGGGTCTGACTTATTCGGGCACAAACCCTACCGCTCAGTGTATAGTCAACGAAATGCTCAAACTCTTGAGTCCAATAAATGCCAGTCGACTGACACTAAGTAGTGAGGGCTCAGACATCGACGTCTTTATGGACAAAGGAGTGCCGGGAAGTAGTCTCGACAACAAGAATGATAACTACTTTTACTTTCATCACTCAAACGGCGATACAATGACTGTCGAGAATAGCGATCAGTTAGATCTGTGCACAGCTCTGTGGACGGTAGCCTCATATGCCATCGCATCTCTATCAGACTTGTTACCTAGATAATCAATTCTTTCTAATGATTCATTGAGACAGTGATGACGTTTAAGGATATAAAAGTAATTTCATTTTATTGATGACTAAACCTATTCTATAAATAAACATCGAAACGATTAGATAACAATTTAATAGATCATGCTCTATTCATTTTGTTGTGATTTCAATTTCATCAAACATTTGATTATTCGAGTTATTTTCATAAAACCAATCAAACAATTGAATTGTTGACAAAACAAAGATCAAGTCAACCCAAATGGTCAATCACCATGTTCGACCCCCCTATTACATCGCGTAAAATACTTGTTCGCACGAAAAGAGGCTTCGGATGTCCTTGGAATGAGTGGCAGTGCAATGAGCATTGCCAATCAATTGGAGTAATCGTTCACAATTTTAATTCTAATTCCATTTTTAATTGACCATGATACTTTTCAAAGAGAACCTATGGATATTGCGGTGGTTTCATGAGGAAGACATGTTATTGTCATCGAGACACAACTACCACATCATCACCTCGTACAACAACCATTGCTCCAGATGACCAGTTCCAAATGGAATGGTGGTATTATCTTCTCATTTTAGTCTTTCTTTTAGTGCTAGTTGTCACCAGTTATTATATTATCATCAAACTATTATCTTGTTGCAAGTTTCATCATCGTTATCAACCTATAAATGAATCACATGACTATGAATCTATTGACAATCCCCAAGTTCATTCAAGAACACTCCCAAAACTACCATTTGACCAAGATGAGAATCGAGATGATGATCAAGATAATAACCAAATTGAACGAGATGTCCAACAATGTTCTTCAACGCAAAGCTTTGCCTCTAATTCTCTTCACTCCCTTCTCGAGGGTAATCAACAAATAAACAATGATCATCATCAAAATTTAAATGAAACTTACTTAGATTGGAAGGGAAAGAATAAATTTTATGATTAACACAATTATTTATATTCTTTGCACTTTACCATTCTTCTTTATGGTTTTATTCTTTATTTTATGAGCTAATAAACGTCTGATGACGTCATTAATTTAGATAATTTTTGCCCAATATTTGCAAAAATCGCTCTTTGAGTGAATTGATATTTTCCTTTTGTTTTCTCGTTTATTTTTGTAATTTAATTTTATAGTGTGATTTGATTACCACTTTATAGTCAAGATTGAAATGATCAGAGAATAATACATTTACAACAACGTGATTTAGTGGCATTTCTATTAGAATCAGTTATAGCTGGACTATAGCCCTGGTAGTTCTGATAGGTATTAGGCAATGGATTAGTAGTAGTGGCAGTTCTATTAGAGACAGTTTTGGCTGGACTATAGCCCTGGTAGTTCTGATAGGTATTAGGCAATGGATTAGTAGTAGTGGCATATCTAGTTGACGTGGTTGATCTTGGGTTTTGATTAGTAACAGCTGATGGTTTAGGTAACATATTAGTTACCATAGTTGGTCTTTGAGCAAGGCTTGGTTGAGTGTAGAGTGGCGTTGATGTTCGAGATCGTTCGCAATGGATAATAAACTTGATCCGAATACGATCTTGGTCAAACACGATGTACTCGTTGTAATACAGAGATGAATTACTCTGAATGTAGTGATCAGGGTGTGGTATTGTACGACCACAAGGCACTTTGCAGTATTTGCCTAACATCTTCTCACCCGAAATATTGGGCACATTCTTTCCAACAGCTTTGATTGTGTCAAATGTTCCAGGTGCTGACTGGAATGGTTGAGCCTGGCATACTCGATGTCTAGAGCAAAATGATCAAGTTATTTTAAATAGTTGAAAAGTAACTCACTTTTTGCCGAGAGCCACCTGACACAAGAGGAATACTTCGGGGCCACTCTGGTCGGTATAGTTGGCACTCTTGGACATTCTATCAGCAAAGTAGACGCCCGGACCGAACATATGGCCATTAGTTGCCACAACGGGAAGTTGTAGACTATTCTGGAGAATACTGACCATATTGTTCCTGGTGGTGCCGTGCCATAGAAGATAATTGTCCACCTGGTCATAATTGCGTTGCATAAACCGGGCGTAATGACCCACATTGTGAACCTTCCATATCCGAACGATCCGGATGTTTATGTTGTGTGGGTTTGAATTAGTAAAATATTCCCTTATGATTCTCGCACTGTAACAGTTGTCGCCCAACTTTCTTATGTCGTTTCTGACCAAAACAGGCGAAGAATTGCAAAGAATGTTCAACTGGAATGAGGCGATGAACTCATCCCTTTCCTGTGCGTCCCGACCATTGTCTGGGTCTGGACGATGACCCAGAGGTCGGTTGCCATTTGTAGCTCTCCCTCTGCCGCGACCGCGTCCACGTCCGCGCACAGAGTTAAGGGTCGATCTGTTTGTGTTCATTCACTATCAAATCAAATTCAAATCATAACTTAAACATTTTCATCACGTTCTTCAATTACCTTGATTCAATTTAGTTAATACTTGATGTGAAATTACAAAACACCCACTATGAATTACTATATGTAGACGATCAGCACTGATAATAATAATAAAACATAAACATTTAAAATGATTGCTCAGTTAAGTCGAAACACAACTTGTAATCTAACACTTGATATGTAAATCAATGATAAGTTAAGTCAAATGTAAACAAAATTTATTTAATGAATACTTTCAATCATTTGATAATCAATCGGATATTTTTTGAACAAATATAAGTCAAATGAATCATTTGAAATAATAGAAACCTTCCGTTTAAAAATCGAAAGTTTTGTCGGGTGCTATGCAGGGGTTTGGGTTCCCGACGGCTTATTATAGCCCTTCTGACCTCTTCCCTGATCACGGGTCCAGTCCTCAGCTACTAATCGGTTGGAAAATATACGCGATTTTAGACAAAACTCGAAAATACTTTATTTAAAAGCAAAACTTGAGATCACTTTAAGAGATGTGAAGTCTCTGACAGTCAGACGACAACTGACTTAAAAGTTATTTTAGATTTACAAAGAAATTATTACAAGTTTTCAGAGTTTAGGAAAATTTTACACAAAACTAAAAGTGAATTATAAACTAGTTATGAATAACAAAGTTGAGCAGACGATGAGCATGAGGTCCAAGGGGTGGGCATTAAACAGTTTTAAAATTTAAATATCAAGCTAAATCAATATAATTGTCAACTAATTATGTAGATTTAAAAATATGTTTAAACGACTTGTCGGTAAATTCTATTTGATATTTTCAGAATGATTTGAGGATGGTTCTATTATGTTTTTCATTTCATTGCACAGATTGATACGAAAAAACTATTAACAAAAATTTACACACTTTTGAACTAGATCGGTTTTCATGGGCAAATTTATTTTTGTATTTATTTTTGAATGGATATCAAGTTAGATATACAACTAGTAACATTTGTTTCGGTTTATATTTAATGAATAAAACTATTCTGAAATTTGTGAAAGATCTGATCAGTGATCAGTGATCAAGGTGTTTGTATCACAATAACAGAAAATGTAATTATCAGTGAAATGATTGATAGAAATGTTTTTGTATTGATTTTATATAAATTAAATGCTGTAATACATAATTCATCTCTCATTGAATACAATCTATTGACGAGACAGTAATCTATCTCATACTGAAAATTGTCAATCTCTAACTGTTCGAACTTCTTCAATAACTTGTTGAAACTTCTTGATATTTTGCTAGAGAGAAAACAAATAAAGAAAAGTTCCATCAAAGACTCAATTATGCTTGGTAATGTGAAATCTAGTTTAAGCCCTCTATCGAAGTAGAATATGGTTGAGTTGGCCACACAACTGGTAATGTTGTTGATCATACACATAAAGATGTATTTGTTTATATATTCGTCAAAAATCTTCACCGAGTTCTGTATTTTCAACACTTGTTGAGTTATATTCTTGAATTGGGAAATTGAGTGGAAATTTTTGGTAATTTCTTGGAATTTTGCTTCGATTACATAACTCTCATACGCAAGGATTGACATCAAAGAGAATAAAATGTTTTCGATTACGATATAAATGAATAGGTTTTCCATTTGTTCGATGACATCGAAACCTTGAATACCCGTTGTTATAAAGTTAGCAATGGGAAATAATGATTCAATAATAACCGTGATCACAATTTGCTGAATAACCAATCTAATTCCGATTCTTCTTTCTGTTGAATTATCTATTATAATAGCTTGTTCGTCGAAAAATCTGAGTATATCTTTTCCTTTTATCCAGAGTAAGACCAAGACATAAATGGTTTCGAATGAGTAGCCGAACGGGTATATCATGTTTAAAATGTATATCATTTGTGATTTAGTCGTTTCGGCGAATGTCTGTTTGGCATCAATCAGATCACGAAATGTCAAATATGTGTAATAAATGGCAATAATCAGAGAAAATATGTTCATTGCAAAGATGAATAGTTTGAATTTGAAACTCATCACCTTGCCAAAGTTCCATATTCTATAAGCTGTTCCGGTAATTCTGTGAAAATTGACCAGTAGCTTAAGACCAGATTTACCATGATCTTTCATTTCTTTAGTCAATATTTTGGGAGGTGTTTGGAAATAGTAGTCAGAAAACAACATTTTGACCGAAATCACAACAAATTCAATTTCATATGAAAACACACTTTTTGTTCAATATTCTTGAATAAAGAGAAATTAGAATACAATGTGATCGATGTGATTGTCGAATAATATAGGAAATCAGAACAAAAAATGATTTCATTATTTAATATTAAGTAAACCTTGTGAAAATCATCATGATCAATCATTATCCAGATCTACACAAAGCAAAAATGAAGTTTCGAGAAAAACATCATTTGATTATTGAAAGGATATTTTTAATCTCATCTCAAAATGCCTGATAATTAATAGAATAGTATTATACAAATAATGGAATTTTCATTACATTTGCACAATGAAAATCATGTGAATTTGAAAGTGTAATTGTAATTCTTATTTACTCATTTATATTTATTTTGTTTTTTATAATAAAATTAAATGTAAACCACATTTAGAGATGAAAATTTGTTTGAAATAGAACTAAAATGAAGGTAACAATCAGTGAAATGATCGATAGAAATGTTTTTGTATTGACTTTATATAAACCAAAGGCTGAATAAGTT
>JAQGAJ010000217.1:0-18552 GCA_034689365.1 Liebstadia similis | reverse complement strand
TTCCTCTGAAATCGATTTCCTCAAAAATAGTATTTTAGTATAACTTAATTAATAATTATAAATAACTTTTGAATTAAGAAACCGTTTTGTCTTCTCTGGTCTCAAATCTGTTCTGGTATTGAATCTGTTCCCACAAAAAGACAGTGAAGTTGTGTTTAAAGGCCTAAACGTCTGGACTCGAGTCTCGACAGACGTCAGGACTGAACCAAAGTTTACGACAAAACATATGATTTGTTTACTATTTGTGTCTCAAATCAAATAAATTTGAATTTAAGAAACTTTTGAAAGTAATTGTCGACCACTTCTTCATCGATGGATCGGTCGCCTTCTGAGACGATCACAACGGCTACCGATTGCGATCAGTTCGCCGACGATAACTCTTTGGTCACAAACAATGATCAAAGTGAAGAGATTTCGACCTCAGATTTGAATTTAAGTCTTATTGAAAATGACATAACAATGAATGAAGAGATAAGCAGTGATGAAGAAGTCGAAGAAGTGCCAGAAGATGATGACGACGAAGACGATGACGAGTCAATGGATTCTGACTCAGATATACCGGTGGACGACATCGACAATATGCTGGAGGAAGGACTCGATGCCTATCCCATCACCGCTGAAGATGGGATATCGCGAAAGAGAAAATTGGATGAAATGAGACTAAAACTGAGTACACCTCACGAGGAGAGGAAGAAAATTGTTCTCAAGAGTATGTGACAAATGCCATGATTTGGTTTAATTGATCCTTAATTTACATCTTCAGAGCGCGATCAGGACTACTTCGAAGTACTTCCAGAGGGTTGGCTCGAAGTAACACATTTCAGGTGATTAGAAACAAGTTGTAAGACATTTATCTAATTGACTGGTTTGTCATCAGCGGAATGCCTATATATCTTCACAAACAAACCCGTGTCTGCACCACAACCAAACCATATTATTTGGGTCCGGGAAGTGCCAGAGTAAGAGATATATTGTCACTTAACCACAATCTTTGAAATTAAAATACTTTAAGAAACACGAAATACCCGTTTCGGCCATTCCTTGTCTGCAATACAAGAGAGAACTGGAAAGGGATCGCGAAAAGGAAGAGGAAATGAATAAACTCGATAACTCTCAAGAAAGTAAGCGAACAATTTGAACCAAATTTAAACTAAATTTGATTTAATTAAAGTTCCGGGGAATTCACTTCAGGCAAAAGTGGAAACGGTTCGCGACAACAAAAAGGAGAAGTCCCTCGACTTTATGGCGGTTCGCAACTATTGTGAGAACTTATTTGAGTTCCAAACGATTACAATTCGTAAATTCAAGTCAGATATTTATATTTGTGTTTTACGTCAATGTTAAACAAATGTCTGATCGCAGAACGTGGGCCGACCGTCGGAAACACACTCAACTTCGGAAACTACAACAGCGGCCATCACTTCCCGACGGCACTAAATTAATCACATGTCCGCTCCCAAAGACTTCCAGCAATGGGGACCAAAATGCCGGAAGAAATTGTCGAAAAGGTTTTCAATTTTGTTAGACTAATAATGAATCTAACAGTTAATTGAATAGAGTTCGTTATGAATCCGGCCGGAAAGTCATTCGTTTGTATTCTTCATGAGTTTGTTCAACACGCTGAAAGAGTTCAGCCTAAATACACTTTCCAAGAACTAGGTATGACATTAATTGGTCTTCAATTTGATTAATTTGAAAATCTGCAGAGAATGCGAGTCAGCCCTACAGCGCCACTGTTGTTATCAATGGCATGGAATATGGAAAGGGATATGGAAGCAGCAAAAAACAGGCAAAATCTGAAGCCGGTATTTGTCGTATTGAATGATAATATTAATTGATTTACAATTAATTTAATGTTATTCTAATTTGAATTTTTTCTTGAAAGCGAGAGCAAGTCTTGAGATATTGATTCCTGATCTCAAAGAGATAACAGAATCTGGTAATAGAAAACTTGACCCAACTCTACAAGATTTAAGTGTAAGCCTTGATTTTTATATTAATCAGATTCTTATATAATATCAAACTCTTTACTAGTTTTTCGATGACATCCATATAGAAGACCAGAGGGTGAGTGAGTTGTGCGCCAAAGCGGGTCAACACTCTCCCTATCAAATCCTAGTCGAGTGTCTTCGAAGGAATTGGGGAATGGGTGACACAGACATCAAGACTGAGGTTAATTTGGTTAAACACCAGAAAAATAAGTTCATTATGGAAGTGAGTAAACATAAAGTTGAAGTTTACTGTCGTAACAAACGGGAGGGCAAACAAAAGGCAGCCCAAGCTATCCTTCGGCTCTTACATCCGCACATCACGTCTTGGGGTTCTCTCCTTAGACTTTATGGTCGCGGATCGTGTAAAACACCCAAAGAGAAAAAGGTAAATAACATATTGGTTTGACTCAAATCACAATCAATGGTTTTATAGGAAGAGGAACAGAAAATAACTGAACTACAGAACACTGCGTGCGCTAATCGACCAAATTATGCCATTCTTAACAAATTGAAAGAAGAAATGCTTAAATTAAGGAAAAGTGAAGTCAGTTTTGATACTAATTATTTTAAATTTGATAAACAATTGAATATTCTTTAGGATGAAAATCAAAATTTTGGGAAAACTTCGACCGAAAACGATTCAAAAGTATCGCCAAACTTGAAATGTGTTGACCTTTAAGTGAATCGCGAAAAAAAAATTGAAAATATTTCTAATTATAAAATAAATAAAAGTTTTATTTATAAATTAAATTCTTTTGTTTTGCATTTAAAATATTTACTGTATTTTAAATTTCTTTTCAGTAGTAATCCATTGAATCTCTTTGTTTGCATCGATTGGTTCTTTCATTGTTCTCTCGATGTAATCAACATTGAGATCGCTGTCAATCAGTATCAGAGTTCGGGTACGACTTCCGTATTGGTGTTCACTGACCATCACATTAATGGCGTTCATCCTCTGCAAGACATCGGAAGCCTTTCCCATCCCTTGTTCTTGCATTTGTTGGTCGACTTCGTATCTGTCCATTGATTTCAGTGATTGATTTGAGAGATTGAATGAGGACTTACTTTGTTTGGTCAGACATTAATTGGAATAACTCTTCTATTAGTGATTGTTTGCAATCTATTGTCTCGTATTTGTTCACAATTTGCTCAAACTTTTGTTTTCCGGACTTCACTTTTGGCCAAAGTTTGCCTTCAATTCGATTGTTACCCAATGCGTGAACTCCTAATCAATAATTTTCGTTAATTTTAATTTTGAAAATTATTTTCTTTATATTATAAATATTTAAGACTAGGAAAAGGTTTTCATTGTTTCCTAAAATGCATCGATGATTGCAAAACAAAATAGCTTCGGAAAAATGTGGCAAACATTTAAAGTGTAATTCTGTGAGTTATAAAATTTAAAAATTAAATTGAAATCTACGAAAAGTGAATAATCTATAAAATGATTACTGCCTTTCAATTTGTGTAAATCTGAAATAATATGTTTGGCGCAGATGTTTAATAATGAAATGTGTTTCGACAAACATTTTAACCTCTTTATTGTAACTTTTTAACAACCCTTTTGTGTCAGATTTGTAGGACAAAAGATATTATGACATATGGAATGTCTACAAACCAGAACTCAATTCGATGACTTGATTGTCGAGATTGGAATAGACGGCGGCGTCGACTCTATTCTTCTCGATTTGTAGGCCAAACAATCGGAATCCGTTGTATTCGTCCGAATCTTCATTTACTTTCTTAAAATATGTCTTTGGATCGCAATTATTATCCAAATAGTCGACGACAAGGAATCCTAAATCGATAATTAGAACCAAACCTTGGGTTTGAAACAAACCTCGACTCTTCTTATCGGCCGACAGTTCATTATTGGGGACTAGAATATTGAGAAGAGCGCCGACCTTACCATTAGTGTTCATCGCCAGCCAAGTCCCACCTTCTCTATCCTTTTGCATATCCTTTCCTGAAATTATTTACATTCATATGAAGATTAAGAATGAATCGTAAATAATATCTTAAGTCTTATGACGGACGCAATCATTATATTGTTTTATGAATTATAGTCCTATTCTTTGTTCTTTTCTATTGCGGGCGTATTGTCCGATAAAGTAGTTTTGAATATGTTTTACATTTTCTATATTTAAAATTTGTGAATACTTTTTTAAAAGAGTTGGAATTAATATTTTGGTAAATATAGAAATCTTTGGTCAAAAGGTTATTCAAAAACCATAATATTTGACATATATTTGACTGAATATAATCTTATGAGTGGTTAACAAATAGAATAGTTTTGACAATATTTACAAAATGTTAAAAAATTCCGAAATAAGCGAAATTAATATAATTGATTGAATGGAATATTAATTGGAACTAATTAGAAGTCGAAGACTGGCCAACACTTACCGCCAATTATCTGTTTTTGATGATCTCCTTCCCAGAAATGGGCCGATTGTGTCGGTCTCCACAAGTATTCATCGCGAATGTTGGCCAACACGAGGTAATACTGGTCGGGCCCGGGGTTTGGGTTAGTTTTGACAAACAGAATGCACATGATTTGTGATCATCGGTAAACCGGTTTAGATACTAATTCTCTTTCAATAAATTCATTGATTTGATGACAAACTGAGACTTTGCGCACAACTTATCTGTCGGTGAATTTGATTCGCTATCCTTTGGTTTACATCGATTCGCAAATTTGGCGGCAAATGAATTGAAATTATCAATTGATAACTCGAAGAATGGAAGCGATTGATGAAACAGAGATTCAATTCTTCTTTTTCTTAATATTTTTACCGATTCTTATCTATTAAATAATATCTCATTTTTGGTAAATATAATCACATTTTGACGATAACTTCATTTGTTTCTATCGATTATTCGTTAGTTTGAACTTTCAATTGACTTAAGACTCGAACAAATGTTGATTTAATCAAATTTATTCACCGATTGATAATAAAAAAGATTTAACTAAAAAAATGAAATGAATTTATAAGTTATTTAGTGGTAATAAATAATCGAAATGCACTTAATTCGACATAAAATTACTTTTGCATGATATGAGAAAAAGCTGATCCATTGGATCGGTATTGCTGTTGATTACAAGAAGGGGTCGACCACTCGAATGAGTTAGAACTGACGGCTGACGGACCGGACATTCCGTTCCTATTATTAAATTAGTTTTAATGCATTTCAGGAATTGAAACAAAATAAGCAAAATATGGCATTTGATTGATAGGAGAGATGCAAATCCTTACCACTCATCCAAATCACAATCTCTGAAGCCTTTCGCGAAAGGGTTTGACGCTATTTTCAGTTGAGTTATCTGTCGATTGAGTAACGGAAGGGTTAAGTTATGGGTCTGTCTTTGAGCAGATCTCACTCTCACACACACACACCCCACCCGAACCCCACTCCCCACAACTTTAAATTAGTAACTTTTAGTTCTAAAACAAAGTCCAAATGTTGAGCGATAGTCCAAATAAGAAACATTCAATCGTTTGATTAATTCTTACAATTAATTTCTGATTTGCTTTCTATGCCATTGAGGGGACAACTATGAGAGGAACGGGCACTGAGAGGACACATACCCTATGGTTTTGATATGCCGTAACGGCTGTGAACTTTGTTTCCGCGAAAATAAATGTCTTGAAATTTTCGGTGAGATTCATATCTTCATTCTTAGGAACGACATACAGGATGTGGAACCGGGGCTGATATCTGTGCATCGAGTTGAGTATGATCTGTAGGTAATTGATCCATGTATCAAAGAGTGAGCCATCAATCGGATCTATTTACGTGTCCGTTGTCATCTAGTTGATTATTGGTCAGTTTGACCTTATCGAAAGACACCACTTGTTTCATCCAATGGGAACCCTTTGCGGGAGAGTCCGGGTGGACATGTATTCGAGGCGGAGTGCTTGGATCACCTTTTCCAGCGACGACCCAACTCGAACTGACAAACAGACAAATTATCCTAATTTTGATCTAATCTTAGTGTCAATACCTATGGAAGGCATATCTGTATCGTTTGTCATCGACGGGCATAAAGTCCATCATAAGTATGTAATCGGAATTGGGATCCATTCCTCTCAGTTTGATTTGAAATGTCGGGAACGCTCTCCTGAAATGGTTTACCACTGATTGACTAATTGATCGCATATTTCATATATTATGTCATTAATTGTCATATCATTAAAGATTTTAAATTCATTTATATCGCGAACTTTAAAGACTCGACTCGTTGTAAATCATTAGGTATTAGTTGTTAAGTCAATATAGGCGTTAGTCCCGACTTCGCCACCGAAACACTGCCTTTAAATCAAGCGTTTCTTCGCGTCTTTTACTAATAAGTCTTTTACTCTTGTCTTATATTTAGGACCGTTTCAGACATACCGGCGTTTAAAAGATAATTCGTGTCTTTGGATGACTATATGGCGTCAAAGACACCAATGCTTTCCATCATTAATAATCGTTAATTAATTATTCGATCAAATAATTGATGAGTGAATTGATTGGTCAATCATTTTAAAACATTTCATCGGTTTTGTCAATTAGACAAAGGCTTAAAAATAATAAAGAACTTATGAAATTTGTTTAATCTTGTTCATTTGATTGGCGAAGAGCTAAACTCAATTATTTTGTCAATTTTTGTGTATAAATAAACTAATTCAGACCGGAAGGATAAATATTAATCATGGTTTTCAAATCAATTGTTCGACAATAAGATTATTTGTAATTGTTTTAAACTATAAATAAGTCAATAAAAATAGAAGAATAGGTTCGGTTTGAGATAGAGTTGAATGTCTGTGAATGGTATAGGTTTGGGATTGGAATCAATTGATGGATGTTTTGGAGGTATTTCTCGTTTATATTTGTTTAAATAAGAGAAGAGCTCGTCGTTTGTTCGCCAAAACTTATTATAAATGTTTGAATAGTAATTATTTGTGCCTACCTTTCATACCTAACCTCCCATAATGTGGGGAAGAGTTGGCCGACAGATGTCTGAGCGAAAGGCAGACAATTGTTTGCAATTAATGGTAAAGTCTTATAACTGGAGATGAGTTTTGCTTTGGAAGAGTGTCTTTCAATATAGTGGAAGTCCCACTACTAGTATATCCCAATACTACTCAATCAAATTGTATATATTATACTCATTTGGATTACTTTATTTCCGTAGTAAGACATTGATGTAAAGCAGATAACATCGACGGATACCATCACTTAAGCACTTCTTGGGATTCATGTGAACCACATTTTGATTCTTTATATACGAATAAATTAAACGTTTGACAACAAAAACAACTTTTACTTAGACTTTCTCTCTCTTTAAACAATTATGATTCGGTAATGCATGCGATAACACAGATTGCCTCCGATCGCGTCAAACACCCATCGCTACACCCGTCCAAACGTGGGTCCCATCCCTCAGACAGACCCACGAGTGTCGGACATACCATTAAATTAGTCACTTTTGCGGATAATCTCTCCATTGATTGCCTCGAATTCTGATCTCATCTCAAATCTGTTGAAAGTTTTTTGTGTAGACTTTAAATGAACGATAATTTTGTTTTTGATGTCATTTTAGCGAATGTCAGGAAAGACGTGAAATGATAGACGACTTGTGGTCCTTCACTAAACCTATTCATATGTTTTAAATCTTTGAAAGTTTTGTGAGAATTCTAATGTCGTGTCTGATCGGGAATAGAGTTCGCTTTTGACACAAGAGATCAACAAAATTATTAATTAATTTCACAGATTTTAGAGACAATAAACTTCATTATGAATTGATTTTTGAACACAAGTTGGGTCTGAAATAGGGCTCACATTTCGCTCATCAATTGGTGTCTATAATGTCTAATGTCTTTAGGAAGAGAGCGGATGGATATATGAGATGTTGTGCTCACACAAGAGCTAAGAATAAGTGAACGACAGACCAGTTTTGAAACAGTTATGGTTTGGGAGCGAATGTGGTTTTGCTGTGATTCTTGTGCTCCGCATCCAAACCAAACCAATTTAATGACACACTTGTCACCTCTTGGGGTCCTCGGGGGTCAGTGACAAATGGCATACCATTAGGACATCCATTAGGTATAGAAACACATGGTTTGACTCGAACTAAAAAAATCACTGAATTCTGAAGCTATGAATCAAAAGTCTGGAATAACTTAGTTCTCAGACATTAAATGTCAGCAAAACTTATGACTTTAGAAATGCCTTCGAAATAATTATAATTTAGACAAATATTTCTAATTAATGCTCTAAATAATAGCCAAAAACAAACTCATCATTCTCTTCGTCGCATAAACACAGATCTTAGGCCCCGAACCACAAGATTTGTGACACTATATCAGATCCACAAATGTTCTTCGACTTCGAACAAAATATTTGCTGCAATTGATTTCAATTCGGTGTTTCTTAAACTAACCGATCAGTAAAGATAATTGCAGAATTGTGGTCCTTTTACATTCACACATTGAACTGACCATGAGCTCATCTTAATGAATTTGGACCATTCACTGTGTGAAATATCATTGAATAATGGGACCACACTTTTGCAACCCTCTATACATCAGTTGTAAATATAGTTGAGATATTCAGATATACTGATCAGTAGTTTTAGTCAAATGTTTAATACTTAATAGATTTCAATTACAATCGATTCAATAAAACTACTCTTTTATATAAAAAATATTAAAATTAATGGAATTTTCAATGAAAACTATAAATATTTATGAATTGAAATAAACATTTAATAACAAAATTGCAATCAAATTAAAACTAATTGAGAGCTAATCAAAGACTGCGAACGGCTCTGACTCTACGTATTCGACGACTTTGAACCGCGGGTAATAACCCTTGTCTTTAGTCCTGTTGTGATCGCCATAATTATATCCATTGTGCATATCGTTAGCGATTCCCAGGATATCACCCGCTTTGAAGCTCAACTCTTTAACTGATTCCGGTCGGTGACCCAAAATGGCTTTCTTGCCGTGGAATACCTGTTAATCAAAGAATCGGTTATTCACTGAACAGTTAGCTCACAGTTATCTCAAACTATACCTGTCCTCCAAAGTAGTAGATGTCGTCCAGTGAATAGGCAGCTATAGACAAGTCTTCATTGGAGGGACGGGTTTGCATGAGCTCGAAGGCCAACCGACAGATCTGCGAACTGAATGTACAGACAATGTAATCGCATTGACTCAGAAGAATGAGGTCAACCACGACGTTGTGGAGGGACTCAAAGCCCGACCGTTGCGATGGGTCCGCACTTTCAGATAGTTTTATATCACCGCTGAAGAGATATCCCTTTTCTTTAAAGGGAGTGATTTCCGATTTCCAAACATCGGGTTCATCGGTGGCTAAATAAACACGTCTTTCAGTTCTTTTGTTACTTGAATTTCTCTGATCTCGTAAATCGAGTTTATTATAAAAGTCGTCGACAAAAGACATGTATTCGTCAATTGAGTGAAACTTGGCTTCGGTTCCGATTTTGTCGGTCCGTCGCACATGTATTCCAACGATGGGATGACTAAATTGGTTTAATTGTTTGAATCGGTCGATGTAGTCCTTCATTCGGTCGGACGGACGCATCACATATTTGAGGACTTCTCCAATGAACCAAATAAACGGTTCGCCACTCAGTCGTTGCAATGATGAAGATATTTGTCGAGGTATGACAAGTGGTAAGAACTTAGGAATCGGATCGATGTAATCGATGATAGGATAATGAATGACTTGGTATGAGTCCAGGTCTTTACTAGAAGACCAATGAGTCTCATTTTTACCGTCCGAATGAAGACATGTTTGACTTAAGGGTTGGAACACTTTGTTCCAGACATTGGCACCACTTGTCCGCCACCGATCCGTATTGGCCACAAGTGTCCGATTGAGTGCCATTGCGGCGACCATACAATGGGCCAAATGATGCATTTGACAGCCGAACCCGCAGTTCTTATTTAGATCACAAACCAATTTCTTAGCGGTTTTGCAGTCTTTGGGATTTTGTAAACGTCTGATCCGATTCTGAACCAAATCATCCAAAGCTGTCATCTCTTTGAGCCTCCAATCACTGTCTCTATTGCTTAAGACATTTAAATCATAAAACATATTATATCGCCATTCGTTGACAAAAGGCATTGACTTCGCGTCGAGTCGTTTCTTCAAATACAGCCAAACCTCATCGATATTCCTCTTGAGTTGCCGTAAAGACTGTTCCGTTTCAGTGGTCGGCAAAGGGTTCAATGGTGTTGATGGCAATGGTTTTATTGCATTGATAGTTGCCATTAGACCCGGTTTAGTCTTCTTCAGGTTGTTGAGAACCTGTAAGTTCTTAGACAACTGGCGGTTCTGTATCATCAGGTCTTCGATCTGACGGTTGGCTTCATTTAGTCGGACATTGAGTTTCTGAAATTGAATTTCTGAAGAACTCTGATGTAAATCATTTGGCACTTTGGAGATAGTGCTGACTGTGAATAGGAGACCAACCAATAAAAGCCAACTCAAAGAGACTAATATGAAGACGGATCTGGTCTGCAGTATTCGCCGAAGTGGTGCCCAACTCATTGTCATCGCATACCCGAAGAAGTGGTCCAATTCACAGATCAGCTGATACTTTGATGGCAATGAAAAACTGGGATTCAATTTGTCTTCACTTCAACTGACTTTCATTTCTGATTTACAGCTATTATTAGGACTTCATTGCGAGGACTTTGAGATTCTGTGAATAAACATAATTGAAATTAATATTAATTAAATAATTAAATCAAATGATGAAAATTAAATTTGAAAACAAACTCATACTTAAAAGTGATTAAGAATTAGCATTAAATGAGATGACATCAGAAACGATTGAATAGTAAGTCTGGGAAATAATTACTCGATTGATGTCAAAATCACTTTTTGTTAGTTTTCGTCACTTTCAAGGATATCAAACAATTTCCATCATTTCAACGATTGACTCCGTTTGAGATAAAAACGGTTTTTTCGTTTATACGAATCCAATAAATCAAATATTAAACGTTTAATTAGTAATTTGAGCCAATTTAATAATTTAAATTAGAACAACCCGTTTGAGTCTCAAAGACTCTCAAACTTTAATTAGAATCATATTTCTAAATAGTTTTAATGACCAAAGTCTCTCAAATCCTCTGATGTCATGTAATTTCAAAGTTCTAAAGAAATCTAATATAAAAGTATATTAAATTAAAGTAAAGTAATATAAAAGTACAAACATTAAAGTGTGTTTCGAATTGCGATCGATTGACAAATGAATTGTCACTAAAAGACAACAAAATAAGCCATAATTGGGACAAACACTCACTTTTCCGGCCTCTGATCGACCCTAACATTGAGGTCTTTTCATACGAATTGCGTCAAAAACTTGTCAGATATTAAAAGGCATTTCCAATCAAAACTAATATCGATTACAGAGTATTGAATCGTTTCTATGGTCTAATAATTTGAGATCAAATCTCAAATATAATTCACAAAATGAATGAATGTTTTGTTCCCTTATATACCACTTTCGACTTTAATCGCTTGGTTTTGAACGGAAAGGGATTTCGAATGACATGAACAGGAAAAGTATGTTTTACTCACTTGTTTTGGTTAATAACTGAGTCCTGGAATTCAAATTTATTTCACTTCTAACACAAAATCCTTTCCTTTCGACGTTTCGATTGACACAAACTTTTGAATATCACTTGTGATTAACAGCTTTTCGCCGATCAAAGACAATACAATTTTTTGTTTTCCCAACAAAATTCTCGTGTTTTTCAACGTCGAGTCAAAACTTTTTATTACAAGTCATTTATAATGAAATAAAAGTATAAAACTATTTTACTCTTCGCCTACAGAAAAGCAAAAACTTTTAGAATGTTTACTAAAAGACTTTTGGATTGCGTCTGAGATTACTTCCATATTTGCTTTGACTAGTCTTGGCGTTGGATCTTATAATCTGGTGATCAGAAGCACCTGAAATATGTTTAGCCTTCAGCCAGAATTGACAAAAAGTTGTACAGAACTGAACAGAACTGCTCAGAAGAGAACAGAACAGAACAGTTGAGTCTTGAGAACACTTGAGAAGAGTTGGAGAAGTATTTTGTTTTAAAATACATTCCCGAATGAAATGCAACCGAAATGCTAATGAATTACCTGTTTTTATACGTTTATGCGATACCTCTGACTACAGGTTATCATAGTTTTCCTGTTTTGTAATACCTTTTCTACCGATATATTTATAGCGAACTCAGTCTTGTGTTCATTAAATAAATTATCGGTTGATTGCACTCAACTTTTAAACAGTCTTTCGTGGCTTTAATTAAAATGTATTTAAATTTAAGACTTATTTTGTTTTTCATTATTTAAATTTCGTTTATTTTATACTTGAGTTATGAATTAAGACTTCTTTGGATACAAAAAATGCGATGAATGTCATGGTCTTATGCACAGACACTATGGGCACCGCAAATGTTGTTCGATGTGTATATTCACCTCAAACAATATACACCTGGACGAACATTTGCGGTGTATATTGTTTGAGGTGAAACTATTTGTTTAAATTAACAATCATTTGAATTGAATTTTTTGCGAGATATCGTTGTTTATAGTGAAAGAGCAAACTGAGCCCATTGTGAGTTTGTTTGGCACTCTAGTGGTAATTGCATTTGTCTTCTTATGGAAGAATCCGGAAATAATGACAATCAAAGCCTACGCTTTTATTTGAACCCAATTTCGCCTAAAACTTAAGATTAATTTCAAATTTATAAAACTTTATTTAATTAATAATGCAATGATTTTTGTGTACTAATGATCGGAAAGACAAATGTGGTCTCAATCGGGTTCGGAAATGCATTTCTCACGAAAACAAGTTTTGCTGAGAAACAAAAACAATTCAAATTTGAAATTCACTTATTTATCGATAAGAATTCAATTTTCAAGTTCATAGCGATCCTAATCTTTTGGTCAAAAGGTTTGGTTATTTCCGATAAATGGCTTGACTTTAGCGAAGAATAACAATATTTGTCAAATATTTAATTCAGGATTGGCTTTAGAGGGGGTCTGACTGTGGCTCCGATGCTTCAAAGCCTCTTAGGGTTCGATAATTAAAGAAACACTTCCTTTACCTTTAAATCAATACCAAGACGTGAAGAGCTCTGAAGAGCCAACAGATGTGACACAAAACTTAAGGTTTGGTCTTCTTTTGTAAATTAATTCTAATTAATTCCAATCGAATGACTCGATTAACATATGAGAGCAAAAGTCAAACATCGCATACATCAGAGCACACCTGCAGTACAGGTCTAGACATACCTCTAATCAATTACCGAAGTCTTGAATCAGATGTTCGTCCGAACTGCAGACACAACCGCACAGAGAGTTCACTATTATTGTCAGTCTATTAAAGTCTTTGCAAATAAAACAGAATCTGATATATGAGACACAAATCAAGTTAACTTTGAAATTAGATTTGCGAGCTATAAATTTGCTAAACATTGCCAAACATTCTTTCCTAAGTTTATTTTGACTTTAAATTTTTGTTGCGATGAAGCGCTTCATAAATAAATCTTAAATATCTTTACTCTTCAGATAAAAGCCAAGACTTCTCTAAAATATATTTCATTTATAGCTATAATTCAAAGCAATATTGAACTCAAAACGATTTCTAAATCGCTTTCTTTCACCTTTTTTGGCTCATAAGTCGCTCTAAAGATATTCAATTTTAAACCAATTGATAATCAATTTGGAAATAGTCTAAAGTCCTTGAAATTCAATCCGACTTCAGTTGAAGTGCAAATATCTTTGGATCCGATCCACTGAGAGCTCCCTTTTTTCGCGAGTCAATTAACCCCTTTTTGTTTTGTGAAATCTCTTCATTATATTAAAAATAACAACAACTTTCAGTATTTATTAGAATAAAAGATTTTGTAATAAAGATTTGTGAGAAATAAAATGATAAAATGGAAAAATAAAAACTTTAAGATCTCATATGAATTTGACATTTGGGTACTTCAGTGTCAGATTCACCGGAACTTCATTATTGAATTGATTAAAAATAACCGATTGAATGGCAAATTTGTTTCGGGACGAGAAATAAACTGTTATTCGTTTGTTGGCCTGTCTTTGAGCCGATCGGACGCACGCTTTGAATGTCTCTTCGCATAACAACTCGGATCGGGAGAAGTCCATAGAAGTTAAATGACTGCACGAATCTATGATATGTACGGTAGAGATGTCCTCGAGTTCTGGAGAAGACGATAGTTTCAGGCATTTCAGAAGTTTTAGTTTTGAGATCCAAGAAATGCTTTGACTTGAGTTTTGCTCGAATAGAATGTAAGTTAAGTCCAGTTTATTGATCTGCGGTAAGAATCGCGATATGGCTTCCATGCAGTCATTGTTCAGATAAGTTGATTCCAATTGCAATGATGTCAAGTTTGGACACATCTTTAGCTTTGAGAACGATTCAAACCCGAAGATACAGAAATCGGTTTCTATGAAGAGATGAAGTTTCTTCAGAAGACTGAGTCGACCAATGATTGACATAAGACTATCGCCTTCGCTATGACTATGAAAACTAAAACTATTAGAAATCGTGAGACTCTTGAGATTTAAAAACTTGTCGGCAATCAATTGAAGAGACGGAAGTCCATCGAAGTCACAGATATGTAAATTGAAGAGAGATTTGATGCGATCGTCAGCAATGGCTCGAATCGACTCTTCATTCATCAAATCGCCCGAAACCTTGAGGACTCGAATCGATTTCGATATATTAGTGAAGATATTGTGACAAAACTGTTCACCGAAGAGAGTCAAATGTCTTTCATAGCTATGGATGCTATCCATTACAATAAACACTTCCAGTTTTAGTAATGAAGTCAATAGAAGTGATACTCCTTTCGCACTGAATATAAGTTCTGTGGCTTCGAATTGAAATACTCTTAGGTTCAAAAACTTTTTGCCGAACCGCTGGACTTCAGGCTCAGTGAGAATGACTTTCTTGCGGGCGATCACTGATAAGTGCCTGAGTTGGGAATCACAAGATTCGGTGATTGTGTCCAACAAATTGAATTGCTTTTCGGGTCCATTCAAAAGACATAAATATAATACTTTTAAAGACGTGAACTTTGAGACAATATTAGTGACAAAGACGTGACGTTTAGTCGAATTATAAGAATTCCAATTCAATAAACTAATTGTAGATACTTTGTTCCGACTTTCGAGGCCATACAAATTGAAATTCCCGCAGCGATCGTGAAGTCTCCGCCGAACAAAGTCTTGAATCACCACTTCTTTGCATCCGTCCAACAGTTCGCCGACCAATTTGTGCCAAAAGTTGCACACATTTCTGGCCACCAGTAATGTCTTGACGTCGAGATAACGGAAGATAATGAATAATATTTCCAAAGCAAGACAATTAATATTAGAACTCATTTCATAAATCACTCGCTTTGAAAAATAAAATGCAATTAAATAAAAAATTCTTTCTTTTATATCTTCTCAATACAACTATCGTAGTGGTGGTCAGGAAAGGACCTGAGGTTCTAACTGTTTACAAACAAATGACATTTATGATCTTGATTAAATGTCAAATAAAATGTCAAGTTTTTAAAGTTTATCGATTTCTTTCACTACAGATTATGATAATTATGTTAGAGTTGAGGTTTGAATTCCATTACATTGAAAAGACTAACGAACAATAGATTGATAGTAATGGCATCAGTGAACTGGTGATCAAAATTCGACTTTAGTATAATCATCTAGATTCAATAAACTGTGTAAGGAATTATCGATTGCCTTTTTATCGACTCAATTTCGTTTGAAATCCTCAAACTTTCGGTCACATTTACTCAACTCTGGTCTTCGCCTGAGTTTTTCGTATTTAACACATCTCTGAAAGAATTTCTATTTAAAAGTTTATTGAAATTTCGGAAAATTTATCAATGATTTCGGTTAATAAGTGACACTTTGCTTATAAAAGGTTTCCTTTTCTTTATTTTCTTATCGCAAAAATCAAAACCAAATCAAATAATAACGAGAAATAGAGTGATAAATAATATCCATGTCTTACAAATAATGATTGATTAATGCAAAAATGCAAAGCATATCGTTCATTACGATTAGTGTTCGCTCATTTCCATCTGGTCTTTTGAAATTACATTTTCATGTAATAAGTATTTAATTAAACGGTATATAAAGTAGTCTTAAATCAAAATTAATTCACTGATATGTTATCTCAATGTCACTGAACAACAAAAATGAAGACAAAGAGCTTTTGCTCGAGAATCAGATCCAAAGTCACAAAAAGTGTGAATACGAGTCGAGCAAAGGATGGCCATTGAGTTGGTTCAGATGTATCGGAAGTGTAGAACTATTTGTAGTGAATTTCGTTATGGTTGCTATATTGCAAGGTGCTACTTTCACTTATTTGATTGGATCGCTCAGCACTTTGGAGAAGAGATTCGCCTTCGAAAGCAAGATCTCTGGCTTTTTACTGATTGCCGATAATCTCAGTCTAGTATTGATCAGTCCATTAGTCGGATATCTCGGCAACAAATATAATAGACCCAGAATTATGGCTATCGGAGAAATAATAGCAGCGATCAGTTGTTTTATATTTGTCATCCCTTACCTCATATACGGACCATCCGTTCCTCTTTTGCATAGCACTCATATGACCGGATACGAGTTGTGCAAAGCGTCGGACGCGGAGGACGACTGTAAGGCTAATACGGTTTGGACAGCAGTCGGCATATTATGGTTCGCAAGTTTTCTCAACGGTATAATCATTTAATCAATACTTTTATATATTCTAATAATATGTTATCTTTACTGAAAAGGTGTCGGTTTAACGGCAATCTATACAATAGGTATTCCATATATTGATGACAACACCAGCAAAAAGAATACTCCAATTTACTTGAGTCTGACCGCCGCCTTCAGACTCCTCGGGCCAGCCCTCGGTCTCCTTCTTTCGTCTCAAACTTTGAAATACTACGAAAGCCCTACAAGTAATCACTGATATTATTGTCATTCACGTTAATAACATAAGAATTGCAATAAAACCAGTGGAACCGGACATAACTCCGACAGACCCTCGATGGATAGGGTGCTGGTGGTTAGGATTCATCGTAATTGGAGTAACACTTTTGATATTTTCAATACCTCTGGCTTTTTATCCCGAAATAAGAGACAAACAAAAAACGGCAAATAAGAAAACAAATTTAATGACAACAAGACATCAATTATACGACGCTTGGGATACAATGAAAGTAAGGCTAAACTTCTTTTACTCAAATTTAATGATCGTTTTCATTCATTTTCATATCGGAAGCGTTTATTTTCTAACCCGATATTTGTATTTCACATATTGGGTGTGGCGTTCAAACTAATTGGTTATCTCGGTTATTACATATTTAAGCCTAAATACATAGAATCCCAGTTTCGTAAGTCGGCATCGGATGCAAACTTCTGGACGGGATTTATTATAATACCCACAATGACTTTCGGTACTATTTTTTCGGGTTTTCTTCTATCGAAAGTCAAACCGAAGGCCAGGAATATAGCGCTCTATATATTCATTGTGGAGATAATAATCTCGGGCGGAGTTCTCTATGCGAAGTCATTTCAATGCCCGGTTCCTATTTTTGGCCAAACAAATTCATTTGAGGAAAGGTATGTTATCAATACAATTAACAAAGTGAGTGATTGGTCCCATCTGTCCGACCAGACCTGTTCCGGGAGAGGTCTGTTATAGTGACTGTCACTGTTCAACAAAAGTCTTCCAACCGGTCTGTTCAACAAATGGAATGTTCAATTACTTTAGCCCATGTTTTGCTGGATGTTCTGTTGACGATTCTCACGATAAGACTTCCAATAAAAAAGTAAAACTGAATTTTCTTAAATCAATTCAATTTAAATTTTCATTCAAAGACATTCTCGAACTGCAAATGCGATAAAAGTGAAGGTCGGGTCACAAACGGCTACTGTCCTACAGAATGCAATCAATTCACGCCTTACATAACCCTCTTCTCAATAACTAGTATATTGGCCTCGACTAAAAAAATTGGTGACACTCTCATAACATTGAGGTCAGACAGCAATTCGAAATTTTTTGCTCAAAAGTTTTCATTTTTTAGATGCGTTGACCCAAAAGATAAGAGTTTCGCGATGGGAGTGACCGGAGCTTTCATCGCTATTTTCGGTATTTAACGCTAAAAAGAGACAAAAACTATAATTTGTTTTGAGTAAAGCTCTCATTCCGTATCCGATAATCTTCGGAACCATAACCGACAGCGCGTGTAAAGTATGGAAGTATTCGTGCGGTGGAACCGGAAACTGTTGGCTCTACGACATCGAAAAACTAAACCAATATCTTCACAACTCTTCCTTTGCTTTTATGATAATCGGAGCTATTCTTCACTTCTTTGTCGTGATTTACGCCAAACGAATTCCAAATATGTTCGAAGACATTGATGACGAAGATATCGCTTCTTCTGCTCTAAATCTTTCGGAAAATGAAAATAATAATAATTTTAATATCAATAATTATTTCTCGAAAGAG
>JAQGAJ010000216.1:0-18583 GCA_034689365.1 Liebstadia similis | reverse complement strand
AATTTATCGAATAATTTAATTTGAATTCGAAATCGTTCTCAACCTGGATCTCAAATTGGATCTGCTTGGATCTGCTTGGATCTGCTTGGATCTGCTTGGATCTGCTTGGATCTGCTATGGTCCTTTATGTGTTGGGGGTTATGATGGGATATGGGCTCATGGCAGGGATGACATATAGGAATGGGATGCTAGGATCCCCTCCCTGGCAGAGGATCGAGGGCCCCCTAGGCCAGCTCGTAGCCGCCATTTTTAGGCAATTTTCGGCGATTTTAGCCGTCGGGAACAGCATTTAGCTATGATTTAAACTGGATTTAGCTTAAATTAAGAATCAAAATTAAACACATTTAATGGGTTGGAGTTTAAGACGTTTTCTTCAGATAATTTACTGAAATTTCTTAGATTTCGATAAAAGAGATGACTTCTTTGGCGTAAAATTATGGAACTTTACTTAAAATCGCATTGTAATGAAAACATTGCTTTAGTTTATGACTTAAATCTATAAATAGATGAAAATATTTTAGAATGTTTTGCATAATCCTGTTAAAAGTTTTCGGGCATTAGACCAAAAATAATTAGATTGGGATCGGAGTCACCGCTCGGTTCGCTTTAGTCTTAACATCTTTTGCAAAACAATAAAAATCAAAATTCCAAGACATCAATGACTGACAAACTTTCCATTAATTCTTAATTACTTATATTTACAATAAAAGCCAGTTTTACAGAGTTATTGAACTTGTGATATATTATTGACCTCAAACTCTTCATAATTAATACTTTTAATCGTAATCTCAATGTCGGGAATATTAGTACAATGTATGGGTTATCAGATGTGGCTAAACTTCCTCGGGCCAGGGGGTGGGGGAGATTAGGTGGGAGATTAGGAGGTATTTTGGAAACAAATTCGACAATTATTTTGTCTAAATCCAGTTAATTTAGTTAAATTTGACAGAATTAAGCCGTTATTTCTATTATTTGGCTTAATTCTGTCTTAATTAGTTCACTTAGCCCAAATTGTGCTTAATTGTGGCTAAATATAGTTTAAATCCAGTATTAAACCGGTTTAAATTTGGTTCGTAACAGATCACTTGCGGCCGGCTTTACGCCAGCCTTAGGGGTCTGGAAGAGGGTATTTCGGGAAATTTATGTATTATATATACTATAACTCCTTCGGTAAATGTAGTGATCATATCAATCGACATAAAGTGGAATATTATAAAACAGAATATGAATATTCTCTGAGAGATAGTAAAGCCGATCACTATTATTGATTAATTACTCAAGTATTATAAGGGTTGACATAAACTGAGAGGGAATGCGGTATCGAAAACAGTTATCGAAACAAACTAAACGAGATTATTGTTCCCTTTCGTATACCTCTCTATACAAAAGAGCTATAGAGAGAAAGCAAATAATCAAAAGTAGTGTCAATGCAAATGACATTTGGGTTCTAACGTCTCAAACATCTTGTAATATAGGAGTTATACTATTATAGGAGTGTTGGGAGCGTTGGGAGTGTTGATCAGTGGGTGTCCCGTGAGGTGAATGTGAGGCAAGGGTTGAATCAACTCATTAGGAAAGCCTTGACTTTGAGCCCAAATCAATGACAGGACTGAAGACTTCAAAGACTGGAAACACTTTTGTTGTGTTTGAATGCTATTCAACGCTATCTGTCGTCAAAACATATATGACTTTTGTGTTTGAGCTCAGAGTTGTCTGAGTTTATGACGAATCAGTTGTAAAGCAGTTGTGCATCACTTCAGAGACCATTACTGACCAGAATCGGGCAAATCATCAAATCATATATGAATTTGTTTTATAGCAAACACATGTCTGTCGTCCGCACACGCGTCGGTAAATCGATTACCGATTAGTGAAACGTTTTGATTAGTTTAACGCCATTTTGTCATTACTTTGTGATTGTTTTGTTGTCCGCAAATCCATTGCTTTGTTTTGATCCCAAATAACAACAATCAGAGTCAAAGACTCGACTCGAGCCGACTCTTTGATCGCCCGATCGCGCCATAACTCAAAGACATTATTGAATTGAATTTTGAAATTCAAATCCATTGACTGTCACTAAACGCCAAAACAAAGACATGTCTTCGCCTTCTTCGACACCGAATATGAGTTCTCGATTATCCAATAGTCAGGCCTCGAGTCTGAGGAATACTGATTTGGATCACATTTGGGGTGACCTCAAGACGGGTATCGAACAGGTCTACACCAATAAGAGACAGAATATGCCCAAAAATCGTTACATGGAGTTATATACGTATGGATCAGTTGATCACTTGCTTACCTCTCGGTCCTCCTAATTGATTGTATTTGTTTGTAGACATGTTTACAATTACTGCACATCAGTCCATCAGTCGAACTCGAGGTCGGCAACCGTTTCGACAAACAATGTCCTGCAGAATGTTAGTCCCAATCTGACCCCAAATGGGTCGCGAAACAAAAAGGGTATGACTCAAGGAGGGGCTCAGTTCGTAGGATATGAACTCTACAAACGACTCAAAGACTTCCTCGAAAGCTATTTAAAGCATTTATTAAAGGTTTTGTCAATTCTTGTCCTAATGAGTGATTCCATTGATTTGATTGTGCTTTTGGTCTATAGGACGGCACTGACCTCATGGACGAAGAAGTGCTCAGATTTTATACAAAACAATGGGAAGAATATCAGTTTTCAAGCAAAGTTCTGAACGGTATCTGTTCTTATCTGAACCGACATTGGGTCAAACGGGAGTGCGATGAGGGCCGGAAAGGCATTTACGAGATCTATCAGTTGGCTCTGGTCTCGTGGCGGGACTGCCTCTTCAGAGAACTCAACCAACCCGTCACTAATGCTGTTCTCAAACTAATCGAAAAGGAAAGAAGTGGTGAAACTATTAACACTCGATTAGTCAGTGGTGTTATGAATTGTTATGGTATTTATTTGATCAACAAATCCTATCATTTATCTAATTATTTATATATTTGCAGTCGAGTTGGGTCTCAACGAAGAGGATCCTCAGGCCAGAGGTCCGAACCTCAGTGTATATCACGAAGCCTTCGAAGTCAAGTTTTTTGAAGACACAGAAAGGTTTTATAAACTCGAAAGCAGACAATTCTTGGACAAAAACCCTGTGACTGAATACATGAAGAAAGCTGAACAAAGACTTTTCGAGGAACAGCGAAGAGTTCAGTTGTATTTGCATGAAAATACTTTAATACCTTTGGCCAAAGTCTGCGAAAAAGTTCTTATCGAAATTCATTTGGAAAGCTTTCACAACGAGTTTCAAACACTTTTGAATCACGACAAGAATGAAGGTTTGTATCAATTTTATGTTCGGACACAAGTCTTAGTTATTTATTTGAATTGTCTCAGACTTGGGTCGAATGTTTCAATTGGTTCAGAGAATTCCCAACGGTTTGGGTGAACTACGAAACCGCTTAGAGGTTCACATTCACAACCAGGGCCTCAATGCCATCGAGCGGTGCGGAGAGACTGCTCTAAACGACGCCAAAATATATGTGACCACAGCTCTCGAAGTCCACAAGAAGTATAACGCTTTGGTTGTGGACGCGTTCAACAACGACGCCGGGTTTGTGGCCGCGCTCGACAAGGCTTGCGGCAAATTCATTAACAATAATTCAATCACTCGTTTGGCCAACTCTTCGAGCAAATCACCCGAATTGCTCGCAAAATATTGTGATAGTTTGCTGAAGAAGACATCAAAGATTCCCGAAGAGACTGAATTGGAAGAGACTCTCAATCAAGTGGTACGACATTTGATTTAAAATTTTACAAATTTACTCAATTGTCTTGATTTTGTCAGATGATTGTCTTCAAATACATCGAAGATAAGGATGTCTTCCAGAAATTCTACAGCAAAATGTTGGCCAAGCGTTTGGTACAACACATGTCTGCTAGCGATGACGCCGAAGCCAGTATGATCTCAAAGCTCAAGGTATGTCAACAATTGGACTCATTTGCAACTTCTCTTAATGGTTGGTCTCATCATATCTTCCATCAATAGCAAGCCTGTGGTTTCGAATATACATCAAAACTTCAGCGTATGTTTCAGGACATCGGTGTCAGCAAAGATCTCAACGAGCAGTTTAAGACACATCTCACCAATTCTAATGAACCGCTCGATCGTTAGTTCAGATTTGATTAGATTTGAATAATAGAATTATAATTGAATTGTAATTGTAGTTGACTTCAGCATTCAAGTGCTGAGCTCTGGTTCGTGGCCTTTCCAACAGACGTTCACATTTGCTTTGCCACAAGAGGTATGTCTTCATCCAAGTAATCATATTTTATGTTTTGTTTTCTCACTAAAAGCTGGAACGGAGTGTTCAAAGGTTCACAACGTTCTACAGCGGTCAGCACTCGGGGCGGAAATTGCATTGGCTTTACTCGATGTCAAAGGGAGAGATCACAACCAATTGCTTCAAAAACAAATACACACTTCAGGTCTGAATCTAATTAATTAAGATCTTATTTGACCCATGATTTAAACGGCAGGCGTCGACCTATCAAATGGCAGTTCTATTGCAATACAACAATTCAGAGCAGTTCACAGTTCAGCAACTGTTCGAAAGCACTCAAATAAAGATGGATATGTTAGTCCAAGTGCTTAACGTTCTCCTCAAAGTCAAGCTCTTGGTCTCCGAAGACACCGATGTTACCGAAGAAGACTCGGATAACCTGAACCCCCAGACTGTCATCTCTTTGTTTGTCGGATATAAGAATAAGAAGTTGAGGGTAAACATCAACGTTCCGATGAAAGCAGAGCTCAAGTTAGAGCAGGAGAAGACCCATAAACACATCGAAGAGGACAGAAAACTCGTTATTCAAGTAAGTGATTGATAGTTCTCTTCTCTTCTCAACTGATGTTTGGTTCGACTCTTAGGCAGCGATCGTCAGAATTATGAAAATGAGAAAAAAGCTGAAACACCAGCAGTTGTTGGCAGAAGTGTTTAATCAACTCTCTTCCAGATTCAAGCCTAGCGTCGCTGTGATTAAGGTCTTTACCATTTAAGTACTTTCAGTCAACTAATTGTTTAATATTGTTATAGAAATGTATCGACATTTTGATCGAAAAGGAATACCTGGAAAGGGCTGACGGTTCGAAAGATACCTACAATTATTTGGCCTAATATTTATTACAATTAGAAAAGAATTCATTAAACGATTGTTCAAATTATTATTTTATTTTAATCACTCTTAAGTGTAGATAAATTGTTCTTTAATTTAACAAAACGTCTGAAAATGTTTTCATTTAACGAATTCAATAACGCTTTCAATGTTTGCAATCAATCAGTTTTATAAACAGATATTTCATACAATCATTTGAATTTAAATTATTGTTAAATCGCTATAAAATGTATAAAATTGAGCGACAATTAGACGACTCTTTGGCCAATGGTTTAAATAAATTGGAGGTTATTGTGATTCGAGAAGAGGACCGAACAGACGCTCAATCTCTTCATCGCTAATACTTTCATCGTTTTGTTCGTTGTTGTCGTTAAACGAATGCTTTTGGTCTGAGTTCTCATATGTTATTATCTCTTCGTCTAAGACATGGTTTTCTCCGTTTATAAAACGAGCGAATCTGTTGTCAAATATAATCAGTTAGTGTTGGAACCAATCAAAAGACAAGACCTGATCGGGTCTTTCAGTTTGCAGATTATATTCCATGCGTTGCACTCAGAGCTCACACAATAGGCTTTCAGTTCTTCTAAACATTTCTTCGTTTGGACATCACTTTGTTGTTCAAATTCGGATTCAGTCAATAATTTTAGTCCAATTTTATGCCTAAATATTTCACCGAATAATCAAAATTCAAGAATCGTATGGATTAAGAGTTGTAATGAAAAGAATCGACAAAATGATGAGATTTAAAAATACCTTTTGTTAAATCTAAAGCGTGTTATTTGTCGTATTGGAAGTGTTTTTGAGACAATTATTGCAAGAATGGCGAACACAGAGTAGTGAAGAATTTGTGAGCTCAAGACTATCAAAGACAAGCCTATCATCTGTAAAAACAAAGGGATGAATGAATGAATGAAGTATTGTAACGATTGGCTCAAACCTGAAGTAACCATTGAAGAAGATCAAGAGTCCGGCCATTAGTTATCGGTCCGAACCGATAACTCAAAGCAAAACTTATGAACGAAGAGATTAACGAATAAATGAAAACATAAAAACTATATTCAATTAAAAATGTTTGGACGGATCGATAAAATATTTGAATCGCACAGACGATGGCCGACGAACCCAATAATATCACGACTCCAGAGATTTTCTGTTTTGAATATTCTTCGAGTTAATTGTCAGACATATCGAAGTCATATCTCATACCCGCGGAAAATATCGACCAATGATTAAAAATATTATTAAAAATGAGGCAAAAGTTCCGATTGTTGTACAAGAAATATAGTAAAAGAGGGAACTTCTGTAATGAGACAAACAATTATTGATCACATTTGCCATCGATTTCGCGGTTAATGATCACAAACCTGCTTATCGTCGGACCGAAGAAGAATAAAAGTAAACCAATGATAAAATATGACAATCGGTATAAATCGATAGCTATTTTCGAGAAAATAATTTAATTTAATTTAATTTAATATCGAAATCATTTCTACAGAAGTTTTAATCGATTATTATAACTAACAGTTAAAGACTTTAAGAGATAATTAGAGATTATATTTGAGGTAAAAGTGAACCAACTTTTGACCAAAAGCTGAAGTCTGAAGGACTGGTGACTAACGATTCCAATGCACTGCCGACTAAACGACCGAATCATAAGACTCGTGACCACCGATGAGTCAAACCATTTGATCACTGGTTGAGTCCAACGGATTTGCTTAAAGTGTTCAATGATTTTAGTTTCGTTTGAATCAACGAAGACTTCCATCTCTTTTGGACTATCGATGAAAACCAAATAAGAACTCATAAAAGTGTTGGTAATTGAGATCTTTTGACCAGAAGTGCAGAATATGGACACACTTTGACCGCTGTCCACACTCTTCACTGCTTTTATCTCATTTGGCACCAGATATTCAACCGAAAAGCTCGGGTCAGCTGAGGTGATGACCGATCGGCAAAACCCGAATGAGGCCAATGTGAAGATCAGGCCTAACATTTGGATCAATTGTCACTTCTTTAGATACCATTAATATCTAGTTTTGAAGTTAAGTAGAGTTTGAGATCAAATAATTGAGGGTTTCTTCCAATTTAGCCATCGATGGTCAACAATGATAACCAGAACTGATGCCAAAGAAATGTCAAACTATTGTTTACAAACATTGTTTGTTATGACTTAAGACATGCGCTTCACTGACAGACCATATGCTGAACACCTCTGAGGAAAATGACTGAATCAGTGAATCACAATCACAAATCTGACATTTCATTAGCTGTTCCTCATTGTTAAGAAATTGGCGAAAAGTCAAATGATCCATATACTTTTCATTGCTTTGAATAAATGTTACATGATCAAATGATCAAATATTATTCCCTAAGCACTCATTAGACCGAGATTTTTATGTTTTGATTGAAATTTATGAAAAATACAATTCGATGTGATCTTACTTTACATCGCTTTTATTTTTCTGTCAAAATTTCTGTGAAAAATGTTTGTTTTAAATCAAAGATAACAAAAGTGTCTTTTGATCGACCGATCATTCATTTGATTTGAATTAACAAATAGTGATCAAAATTAATGATAACTGAATTTCGATGACATCTAATGAAAGTAATTAATTCGATCAAAACTTCATTCCTTTTAGAGTCAATCACTTAATTCATTTCAATTCGTCCATTGATTTAATGTTCGCAAAGATATAATGAAATAACTATTTTCAACAAATTGTGAAAAATTTTGTTAAAATTTTTGTGATTTACAAACAAATCAAACATTTGTTAATCGCTTAAAGTTTGTCACTATTTGTGATTCGAATCGGTTTTTGTTTCTATCGGTAAATATAATGTGAAAGTCATTCGAAATATATTACATTAGATTCGACCGAAGAGTCGAAGAGTTGATCGCGAGATCGATCTCTTAATTCCATCGGCTTTTCTTTCGCGGTTTGTTGTCGTCATCATTGTTGGGGTTATTCTTCCACTGAGTGTCTGTCGCGGCCGTGAATTGTGATTTGTACTGAGCCTGAAAGGCAGCCCTGACTGAAGTCATGCGATTCGGATTTGTCGAGTCTTTTGAGGACGAGTTAGAGTGAGTGGTCGAGAGGGTTGAGCCCACCCCTGATGTGTACGAATCACCGGCGCTCACGAATGAAGACGAAGTCGAGCCCTGTTTGACATAAAACATGAAACACTGCATCGAAAGTCGGAGGTCAGACCTTAGGCGCCCCCAAACCGGGTCGTTGTCGAGGTCTAAATCCAAGTCCAGCGCCGCCGATATTTAATTTCTTAGCGCTTTTCTCTTTGAAACGCGTTTTTTTAAACCACTGGCTTTGCATTGCGAGCGCCAGTAGTTCTTCGGGAACGGATTGATTCGCGCCCTCGAGGTTTCTCACCAAATGTCCGGCAAATTCTTTGTCTTTTTCGGTGACTAAGGTATAGGCGACGCCTTTCTCTCCGGCTCTACCCGTCCTTCCAATCCGATGGGTATGTGTATCGATATCTCGCGCGATGTCATAGTTTATAACAGTTCTTATATGAGTGATGTCCAAACCACGAGCCGCCACATCAGTGGCCACTAAAACTGGCACTTCTTTGCGTTTGAATGATGTCATCACTTTATTCCTCTCGTTTTGATCCATATCTCCGTGAATAAGACCTAACTCTATGTCTTGGAGTTTGAGGTTTTGTGCCAATTCGTCAGCATTTGCTTTCTTTGTTACAAAGATCAGAACACTTCCAACCGAAGTGAACTCAACCAAATGTGATGTCAACCACTCCCACTTTTGAGGGCCCGACTCCATGACAATAATCGTTTGAGTGATGTCTTCATTGGCTTCGCCGACCTCTCCCTGGACTATACGTATCGGATCGTTCAACACATCTCTCGACAGTTTCTCCACTTTCTTCTTGAAAGTTGCGCTAAACATAAGTGCTTTGAAAAAACATTAGTTTCGGTATAACTTATATCATGTCTTACTTTGGCGGTCGGGTCGGACGTGATTGCAAATGGACCGGACCTGAGGCTCGAAACCCATGTCGAACATGCGGTCGGCTTCGTCTAAGATAAGGAACGTCACTCTCAATAGGTTTGTGGCTTTCATTTTAACCAAATCAATGATTCGGCCCTAAAATTGGATCAAATGGTGTAAAGAGTTGTAAACCAAACAAAGAGATCTCTTACAGGAGTGGCGACAACAACTTCGGCGCCGGCCTCCAAGTCCTTGGACTGTTCATACTTATTGCCGCCGCCGTACGCGCAAACGATATTAATGTTATAAACTTTTCCGAATTTCTTCGCTTCGGTGTATATCTGTTGCGCTAATTCACGAGTCGGCGCTAAAATGAGACCAATTGGTCCGTCGCCTGGTTTAAGATCCGGCTGATCCATGATATGAACTAGAAGTGGCCAAATAAAAGCAGCCGTTTTTCCCGAACCCGTCTTTGCGATGCCGATTATGTCGCGGCCACTGAGAGCCGTCGGGACGGCCTGTGCCTGAATAGGCGTCGGTTGAGTGTATTCTAATTTGCGAATAACTTTCATCAGCTGTTCGTCAAACCCGAAGTGACCGAAACTACTGACTGGTTTGGGCGGACGAAGACCTGACACTTTGATTCCCAGCTTTTTCCTCAATTCGTTGCATTCATTTTCAGATAAATCAGAAATGTCTTTGTGTTCGACATAAAAGTTCTTTTCAAATGGATTGTAACTGATCTGCGAGTGATAGACGGGTGGCAACGGATCTATCATTTTAGAGTTATGACCACTAATCGGATTTCCGTCCGCGTCATACTCAGTGTCGTCGACCTCTTCTTCACTGTCCACTGCGAGTGTCCCGACGCCCGCATTCGGGTTCTCTTCCATATACCGGTAATACGACTCTTCTTGATCTTCGCCTTCGATGTCATAGCGAACACCTTTGAGTTTGGAAGTCTTCACTGCCTTTGGTTTACTATTTATTTGTGGAACTGTTTCGCTCGAATTGGAAGACTTCTTTGCACCCGATTTGGTCTCTGTCTCGAGACTAGCCATAAACGCATCCAAAGGATCTTCATCTGAGTCTTCATTTGTATCGTTATGTCCACCGCTTTGTTGGACAGGACTTCTGGGTTTCGGTAAGTAATCGATTTGAGTTATAGAGTGGTCGTCGTTGTCGTCCTCGAAGTAGTCGTCATCTGTTCTCAGTCTTTGTCTTCGGTTGGACTGATTGTAATCATATTTTGTTGATATTTCAGTGCTCTTCGCATACGATGTCCTTTTGTTGATGTCTTGAGGCGGTGGAACCGATCGGAAGTCCTTACTGTTGAAACTCATTCTTCAGTTAACAATCTTCAGCTATCAATGAAACCACAGATCAATGCCATCGACGGTAACTCAAAACGAGTCAAACATTTGTTTTCTTCGCTTCAAATTCAAAGACTTTTTGTCATAATTTATGAATTGTTTTCAAACATTGCTTTCAGTGAAGACTTTGACAAAAGTTTGTGTCAATGAGTTCGCAATCACTCTAAGACTGATCCGAGTCTTCACATGTCTTCACATACCTTCGGCTGTCCTCACAAATGGATTACTACGAAGATTATGACGATTACGGCGAAGATCTGGACATCGATTCTGACTGTGAGTTAACCTCAGATGTGGTCTGTTTTGACACTTTTGTCAAATCACATCAACTTCTTGTAAAGTTCTTGTAAATTGATTGAAAGAGAAGGAAATCAGTTGATCACCATCTTTGCTACCATTCAATTGACTGATGATATAAAGCGGGTCTTTGAGACTCATGAGTAGGGTTGACATAATAGATGATACAATAGATGATGGGATAGAAAAGATAACAAGTATTCCCTCAATAGTTACCATGTCTTGTGATGTCTTGGGATGTCTGCGATCTAACCAAACATTGAACCGATGATGATATTTACAGACTTTTACCCCGACATCGACCACAACTACAACATATGGAAAGACTGTATTCATCCGACACTAACCGACGGAATCAATCATTTTTTGGGTCCAATACTTATATCTAATTTGATTCTCAAGTTTTTGAGTCAATTGTCGTCGAATACTATTTACACAAACTTCTTGACCACAACGACAGGCCTTTCTCTGCTATATTACCACTTCTCTGATGATCACAAACTCTTCTTTTCGCTAATGGTTTGCATACCTCTGATGGCATTGATATCAATGTCTTCGCCAAAACATACTTCAATTGTTTGGTTGCTTTGCATTGGATTCGTATGTCTTAACGAGAGTCTGATCCTATGGAACGACTCATTTCTTCGACTTCGTTCTCATTTAATGCTTTTAGTAATGAAAGTAATTTCATTCAATGCAATGATTAGTGAAGAACCAAATAAAGATCACTTGAGAACAACTGACTTAACATTTGTGTCATCGATCACTTATTTATTACATCCATTGTCTCTATTGCTGGGCGTTTGGCATCCCTTCCGACTCAAGACTAACATGAAATCATTGATAATCTGTTTGTGTGAATGCATTTACAATCTATTGGTGTCCACAGTCTTCCTCTTGTTGTCCACGTGTCTCATCCATTACTACATCGGCCAAAAACTATTGCCGTCAATCATAACATTCTTAGCCATCTTTATGCCAATGCCTTTCGTCTACTTCTTCGAGATCTGTCTAACGGTTTACATAACTGCACAACAGTTCCGATTTTCCCATTACTTCATTTGCTTCGCCACTCAGTCCATGGTTTGTCTCTGGAATTCTGAGTGAGTATTGTCTCGATTGACAACTTTGACATCACTTAGACTTTGTTTCAGTCTTCGGGTAACGAACCCGATGTCGATTGAGTTCCCGAGATCTTTGGTCGATGTGGTCATCGCGTGGAATATACCGATGCATATATGGCTAAAGACAAGTAATAACTGATTAAATAATTTAATTATTCAATCGATAACTTATTAAGTATTGACTTTCAGATGTATTCAATCCCTCGAAGAAAAAGTTCGGACCATTTCAGGCAATTTTCATCACTTATTTCGTCAGTTCTTTACTTCACGTATGTCTTAAACTAATGACCAAACTCTACGACTTCGCTGATCGGTTCAGTTGATCCGTTCGGTGACCTTCGAGTTCTATACGCAAATCAATTAATACTTGATTTAAATTGTTTTATCCCAAAAGGGCTTCAATTTCCAGATATGGAGTGTTCTCTTGAGTTTAGGAGTTCTCACAAAATTAGAATATGATTTGAGGGAAGAATTGTCTAAAATATTCAGTTCTTGTATTCACGTCCGTCGATGTTCTCATCAAAAGATTACTTCTAATGATGAGAATAGTGTCAGTCGTTGGCAGTTCTTCCGAAACATCGAACCCAAAGAATGTGTGAGCAAATGGAAGCACCGAAACACTCCGTACAACAGAAGGGGTGTAGTTGTGGCCAACTTCTTGTTCGCGGTCTTAGCGGTCGCTCATCTCTCGTATTTGGGCTCAACATTTGACGGCAAACAAGAGGTTTGTATTCATTAATAGTTTTCTACTTTTAATTCAAGTATTGTTTGGTTTAGTCATCAAAAGTGTCAAACGTTATATCGATTTGGAAGGAATTGAAATTCTTTTCGCACATATTATCGATTCTAACCTTCATTTTCTATAAATTCTTAATTTAATAATTTTGGGAACAATTTTGGAATCTTTTGATCCGACAAAAGGCGAACTCAATGTCAGCCAAAATGCAGTCAATCGAGGCTTACGTTAAAACATTTGCCAATCATTGAAACGATTGAAAAGAAATAAATTTTAATAAACTTTTATCACATTTTGTTTTTAATAATACATGAATTCATTTATTAAATACAAACTCAATAGAAATAACCGAAAGTATAATAAAAGTAAATCAAAAGTTTGACTAAATTTTGTCGTTTGTTCACAAAAAAACAAGACTTTTCTAAATCTCTATTAATAATAAATTAGATTCAGAATTAAGTTTAAGTTTTTCATTGATTTTTGACGATTCATCGGAAGAGAATATAAATACAGAGTTACCTCCATATAGTGGGTCGATATAAAAGACAGTTTCAGTGCACCGGCCGTTACAATAGGTGTTCAGTGTTTTCGATATAAGAGAATTCGAAATAAGAGACAGAAAATGAAAGTCATTGCCATTGAAGTAATGCTTTTAAATAAGAGAATTCATCAAAACTGACACATAATAATCGAAAAAAATCTCTAAAATACAACTGAAATCCTTTTAAGTGATCAGTCATTAGAATTGAGATTTTACTGCCGTTTAAAGCAATTGTAAATCAATTCATTACTAAAAGCATAGAAATTCGACATAAGAGAATAAATATTGGATCCAATCTTTCTCTTAAATCGAGGTAATTCTGTAGTTCAATATAATTAGTTAATGTCCTCCACTTTCTCCGAAAAACTATTCTTATAATCGTTGAAATTTTCAGATTTAGAACACAAACTATTTATCGAATTGAAAACATATTTTGTTTTAATTTCTTAAGTCCTAAAGTCAGCCATAAGTGAAACGCAGCCATAAAGGGATCGATTGTGGAGAAGATTTTAAAATACTTTAACGAATAGAAAACACTCTTTTGATGAATCGTTTGGATATAGTTTTCTTCGAACACTTATTTTAGTTTAGAAAACATTGGAAGAGATCGAAAAAGGCGGTGAATATTGTGAACGAACGGCTTTAATAAAAGTTAAATAAGACCTCAGAGTATATGCAATGACTAAACTCAAGTGTCTTTAGAGATGATAAGGAGTGTCGCGGTTGGCATTAAATCCAATTCCAGTAACGTCTTATTCATGTGTTCATCGGTGAAGACGTCGCGCACACACTTGAGGTCGAACTGTTTGAGTCCATCGAACCGTTCAAAGAGCCAGTTCTTGACATCACTCATAGTTTCACTCGACTTAAATGTGGCCTCAATTTGGTCGCCATTCGGGAACTTAAATCTGAGCCGAGAAAACTTGGACACAATTTTGCGATGTCTTTGTTCTCTCATTGCTTTTGTTCGAAGAGTTTCTTCGAGCTCTTTCTTTTCAGCCAATGTCTGATATTCACGCATCAATTCATCGGTAGATAATTTGAAGAAATCGCTGGTCAGGTCTTCGGTCTGTTTTTGATTGTGCTGTAAGACAACGCATTGTCGGTCCAGAACTAAGGGAAAGGGTTGGACGCTATTCAGCACATCCTTGTAATAACTCATTTGTTCGGAAGCATTGGTTTCATCTCCTCTGAAGATAAGCCATTCTCCGTCTGAATCTGATTCGAACCCAATAGATATCAAGAACTCGAGGCCTCCCTTAAGACTGAGGACCCGCTTCTCGATCTTGTTTTTCCTGATTTTCTTGAACTTTTCCCTCTCTTCTGGACTACTATTCCCTAAATTAGTGACCACTTTATCCAAAGTCTTAATGCAATCGTCGATCAGTTGTTTGCAGTCATCGTTCAAATTATAATTACAGTTAAATATAGTGAGAACTGACATAAGAGTCAAGTCTTCGGAAAAGTTGTTTTGGATATAATCACTGATTTGTTCGATCAGTACATCGAGGGTTTGAAATTCGTTGAGTCCTATTGCGGGACAACTGAACCGCTGTTTTGTCTCCATTTCCGCTAATTTTTTATCCATTTTTTCTTCTTCTTTTACTAAAGACTATAAAGAAATGTAATTATTTTTCTAATAAATATTTGTAATCTTTTCTAATTTTAATTTAAAAAGAAAACTATAATACGAAAAATTTGAAATCTAGATCAGTAATGAAACTGTAAAATCAAAATGACATCATGCTAATAATAATGTCGCATATTTCCAATAATTTACAGTTCATTTATATTGATTTGATTATAAAGTTATTAATGAACTCAAAACGTTTTACATCGAAACAAAAGTTCAATTAAAAATTCAATTGGCATTAATAAAAATATCCTGATTAGTGATTTGGGTCAAGCATTTGAAAAATAGTTTTTTCTATGAAGAGTCAGTTTTTGTTTTCTGTTGGATCTGATATTTTTATATTAAGAAAAGGTCCAAAAATTCATTGCATGTTTAGATCAAATATATTAATGAACTTAAAAGTTTAATCGAAATCTGATTGATTTGAAGTCAAACTATTAATAAGTTTAGTTAAGATCTATTGTTTGGTGACTCCAAGAATGGTCTGATATGTCAATACCTCAACCCTTTCTTTCATTTTGCTCTCTTCACTGATCCGTTGTCTCTCTTCCTGAAGAATATTCTCCAAAGTATTGCTTTTACTTGAATTCGTTTGTTGTCTTTGAATCCTTTCAATGGCCGCTTCGGCCGCCTTTTGAGTCGACATATCTTTGCGGCCAGACTTAGGTTCGTTGCGGTTCTCACCGGAAGTGTTCACTGAAATACTTGAACCTGAGGTCGAAGCAGAAGTGGAAGCAGAAGCCGAGTCTGCGAGTCGATGACCACTTCCGGCCATTTTGAACTTTGCGTCAATCTTCTTCTTATTGAAGAACTCTTTGATAGCGTTGGCCATTGTCTCAGATCCGCGGCGAATGTTCTTTCGGTAGTTTGAGTTCAAGAGCTTCGCGTCTGAGTTGATCTGAGCCAAGAAGTCAGTGATGACAATACGAAGACATTTACCGAATATGACATTTACCGAGAATGAACTCCTTCTCCTCCTTTCTCGATATCAAGAACTGTATTCTTGAGCCGTAGTTATTCCAGAAGATGACGATTAGTATTAGATTTGAGACAAACAGTAATAATAACCAAAACAAAAGCGAATCAATCATTGAATGACTTTTCAATCAATTTGTCGACACTTTTAGACCGAAATCAAAACAAATGAATACATCATTACATCAATGACGACAAGAAGTGGTCGCTCAAGACGTCACTCAAGTGAACCAATCAATGAACCAATGGTTGAATCACTGGAAAGGATAGACAAAAGTTGAAGAATTGATCCAAATTGTGGTCAAAGGACTCTTTGGAACAACTGATCACTCGTCCAACCGATCACTTACTTGTTTAAACTTAAGAGAAGGGATACCTTTTTGAACCTTTAGGATCAATACGATATATGTATGATTAGATTGGTCTCCGAATTGAACAAGATACAATTGTTAAAAACGGCTAATATATAAATCTTGACCGGGATTTCTTGAAAATAGTTTCATAAAGAATCAGAAGTAAAAACAAATAGTTTTCAAATATTAACAATCAGTCAATTTTTCTGAATGAATTTGATTCAAAGTTTTTGTTAGAGATATCAACATAAATGAACTTGTTAACTTTTACTATGAACATTTATCATTATAGAGCTGCAGAATTTTAAAGGGGATTATTTCATTGGTGTAGTAATGGGTTTATGGGTTCAGTTCATTAAAAATCAATATCTGAGTCCTATTAATCATTATGACTACACATAATGTTTCACCCAAGACATCAATAAAACTTTCAAACTCAAATGTCTTCAAATTTCTAACTAGACGTGGTTGACGGCATATAAAAATGATCATCACTTTAGTCAATGGAAACAACGATACAATCAAAATGTTAATTTTAAACTCAAATAAGTTTTAATACATTTCGAGAAAAATATTGAAAAATATCGTAAATATATCGGAAATTTAAACTAAAATTTGTGGAAATGAAACTTTAGTTAAACTTTTACAAATAATTAATTGAAATGAATGAAAAAGACAGAACAAACTGGGGATTCAATGATCGTAAAAACAATCGATGGTTTGAAATCTCAATAAACTAGAATTTGATCTAACAGGGGATAAATTTTTTAATAGCTTTGTTTTTGAACTTTACTAATTTTTCATTGATCACTAAAGTTTTCATGAAACCTTCTATGAAAGGCAAAATTTGGTGAAACTTTCACTAAATTTTCATAAATTTTCAAGGGATGAAATTTAACTAATTTACTTATCTTTCATAACTCCCATCTCTAGTTATTAATTATAACCTTATAATAAATGACGATTTTTATAACATAAGTGCTGACAATAATGTTATGATAGCTTTCATTTTGAGTCAAAATATGGAATTTCTAACAAATTCGAAATTTCAAACGTCGATAGTTTAATAAACTCTCAAAATATTTTATAACTTATCTATGAAATGATAAACAGTTTTCAAGACGGAAATCACTGATAAACGATTACCACTGAGAAGACAATGATCGGCACAATATTGACATTTTGGTTCAATTATTCTTTGATTTGTTAACTTTCAGTCCCCATAACTTGAACTGCCGTTAAAAAACTCTGAAGATTCTTGACTTTCTTTCTGTCACTCATCTGTCATTCATTATCACTATTAATAAATAACTTTTTCCCTCAAATCAGCATTACTTGAGTGTCGAATCATTTATAATAAATTTAATATTATATCGATTGTTCGTTCATTTCAAAGCACATAATCGTCTGTTTTATATTCTTAAAGGTCCTGAAAAATGATTTTTAATATTTTGTTTAGTTTGTCTTGTTATTTCACTTAGAGGTTTGCATCTGAAAACCAATCTAATCTAGTTAACTAGTTCAAAAGTGTCAATTTGATAAATAATTTCCCGCATTCTTCTAATAAATTGTATAAAGAATGTGATGGAAATTATGAAAGTATTTTCATTTTGGTTCTGTGATATAATAGATTTTCAATCACGTCTTTACAAGCATGAGATATCTTTACAAATACATGCATTTTTGTTTCTTCAGGATCGAAACTAACATTTGTGAAAACGAATTCACAAGTTGAATTTTCTAGCTTGAACGAGGAACAATATAATCTTATTTCATATCATATTCGAAAGCCTATCCCTTGATACATTTAATGCAATTTATCTGGAGTTAATTGCATTGTCGGTGTTTGAGATATTCAAGAAAGTTTGATTTTTCACGATGGAGTTTGGACCTTGTACTCCTTCACAACCCTTCACAATCCCTGACTATTGCTTTGAACAAATAATTGGTTTTTTCGTTTTTGTTCCGCTTATTCGCAGAATTACCTTTCCTTCAAAGATAGTAATTTCTCAAGAAATTGAAAACTTATTGAAAGAAAATATGTTTCGATGTAAGAAATTAATGGAATCGAAGTGATGGCAAAGTATTTAGCGATTTGAGCACAGGATGTAGTGATGGTGATAGTGATGGCGATATTTGTGACCAACAATTTGATGCAATCATAACTGAAAAAATTGTAAATTATTGGTTAATATCGAATGGCTTGAGATATGAGATATGTATTCGGTTTCAAAAGTCGTTTTACATTAAGTATTAGACCAGACATTGGAAGGTTCGCTCCCATAATCCCGAATCCCATAATTGCGAATCCAAGAATACGAAAAATTATCACAAAATTCCGAAAGTGATATCAGTGACACTGATTAAGCTAAATTGACCTTGAGTTGGAACTACGTTATAGAACTCAGCGTCAACTTTATGATGACAATATCATTAGAATTTTTGATTC